>PVYP01006967.1:10427-21412 GCA_002995295.1 Rhizopogon vulgaris
GTCACGGATGTGAACATATAGAGTGTAGCGTGTGACAATACGGCGGGGAATCGCGTTCAAGGGTTAGTTATCGCGGTAATAATCATTTCTCCAATAAATTACCCTCATAGGAAAACAATGAGCCGTAGTACGGCAAACGCAAAAAGGAAATAAATATTCAACTCCGACATAATGCTATCTACTCTAGCATTGGTTTCACCTGAGCATAGGAAAACAAGAAGCGGAATATAAGATGCACTAAGGGTAGTCACAGACGTGAACTAAAAGTATATAGAATGATACGGTGTTTCAAGTCAGTGGCTTGAAGAATGGCGGGAATATTCGCGCCGTCGGAGTTTCATTATCTTATAGGCTCGTGGATCCACACCTTCTCC
The DNA here is from genome assembly GCA_002995295.1 of Rhizopogon vulgaris. Taxonomy (NCBI): domain Eukaryota; kingdom Fungi; phylum Basidiomycota; class Agaricomycetes; order Boletales; family Rhizopogonaceae; genus Rhizopogon; species Rhizopogon vulgaris. The sequence continues at coordinate 10,802 of PVYP01006967.1, forward strand.
ATCCTGTTTCCTTCATTGACAACTCATCCAATTCGCAACAACACAAAATCCCGCCCGGGAAAGACGTTTTTTTACTGTATTGACATTCGTTATAGTTCAAGTGTGTATTTTGAAGCCTTTCAGATTTTTCTTGCCAACTTTTGTCACAAGCGCTCATGACTGCCCAAGTCACCCTGAAAAGCGGGGAGAAGGTCAAAATCAATGGTAAAAATCCAACTCCTCTTTATATCTTTTTCTGACGTCATTTGCACTTGATTCATGAAGATCACGTATATTGCTCTCCCCCGTGGTCTGTTCGTGATGGCACCCCATACTCAGTAGGCCGCATAATGGAGTTTCTACCACCAGAAGGCGCCACCAAGGGTAAAGGCAAGGGAAAGGAAATATATACACGTGTTCGCTTGGCTTGGTATTATCGTCCAAGCGACGTCAGCGATCGTCCAGTCGCAGATTCTCGCCTCCTTCTCGCAGCCATTTATTCAGAGATCTGCGACATAAATCAACTTCGCTCCAGATGCCACGTCTTGCACAGGGATAAAATAACCGACCTGGCTGGATGGAAGAAGCGTCCTGACAGATTTTTTTTCAATCGTCTTTTCGATCCTTATATCAAAAAGGAGTTTGAGGTCATTCAAGCGACTGACGTTCGAAATCGTACGTAGAACTTTTCATCTACTCCACCATTTCAAATAAACAGCTGCTTTCAGTACCCGACAACATCAGACACGTTTTGACTTCAAGATACGAATATGTCGTGGCCGAGAAAGAAGTGGTTCCCGATCTCACCGACACCCTGCGATTGTGTGGGACTTGCAGTGAATGGTGTGCAAAGTACGTTTTTAATGGGAAAAGACTACTATATTTCACATATATTGACATTATGGTCAGTCCTGACACAGTAGGGTGTGATAGATGCAAGCATTTCTTCCACATGAGCTGCGTCCAGCCTCCGCTTCTTGCAAAGCCATCACGCGGTTACGGCTGGACATGCGCCCCTTGCTCTAAGCGCCACGAAGAGGAAGTAGATAAACATGACGTTCGGCATCCGACTCCCATCACCAAGCCAAAATCTAATGCACCCGCTCCGCGAGGTCGAGGACGCCCGCGCAAGGACAGGAGCCTTGCGGAGAAAGAAGAAAACGTCGAGATCAAGTACTTCAAGATGTGGCCGTTTCGGTACTTTGGGTAAGTATACGTGCCTGACGCATCCCATGCGGGATTAGGTAATTAAGAACGAAAGCTGACGGCGTGTTCCCATGAAGGCAATACACAGTGGCAGAGGATACGCTTGGTAAGCGCGGAATATGACGCTCATTGTTTTGAAGCTTAGTGTATTTGCGTGGTAGATCCTGATGATCTCATCTTCCCTCGTTCTGCTACTCGTGTTGGCCCTAAATATCAAGCTACTGTCCCCGCTACACTCGATGTGCCCTCACCTTCAGGTAAGTTTTTGTTTTCTCTTCCTTGAATTGGGACGCTCCTGAAGGCAACGTAGATTTGGAACAGAGGGGTGGAGATAATACTGTCGAGGTCTTAAGTGCAATCAACAACTTGACAGATGAAGAGAGTGCGTATTTTTAACCTTCCCATGGCTTTGGTAAACGTCATCGCTTATTCGTTTCACAGTCACTGAGTGTAAGTGCTTTGTGACATTGAGAGACTGACTTCGTTTAAGAAAATTGCAGTGGAAACATGGAAGTCAGTCTTGAGCAGAAAGAAAGAAAATTTGCATAGTGTCGACTGGCTGACAGAGGCCATTAAGCGATTTTCTCAGGCAATTTTGATGAATCGTGGGTGGTCTACTGTTGATATGAGCGTTCCCACTCGTGCAGAGAAGGTAACTCTCCAAGCGAAATTATCCGTGTATTTTAGTGACCAAAATTTGACCCCTCGTTAGTGGAAGAAGGGCGAAACGAGGTATACCGACCGGGAGTGGGGCGCAGATGAGGTAGCTGCTTTTGAGGATGGCATTTTCCTCTATGGCGCTGAACTCCGAGCTATTCATGACGAAATCGGTACTCGTTCTATCCCTGAGGTTGTGCGGTTTTATGGGCAGTGGAAAAAGTAGGCGTGGTTTTATCTTGGATTTTTTATATCTTATTTTTATTTTCCGTCCAGCTCTCAGCTAAAAGAAGAGAATGCCCACATCAGGCTCACGAGACACAAGGGCAAGGACAACGAAAAGGATGAAGCACCCTCTGCCGACGCCGCTGACCCGTTCTCCGAGGATGAAGGTTCAGTCATTCGCGGATTTTCTAAGCACAACAACAGTTGTGGTGCATGTCGCACCCGTGAATCAGAAAGTTGGTGGAGGGCCCCCAAAGGGCTTGTTACCGATATTCTCTGCGATGCTTGCGGAACGAACTGGCGTAAATATGCGGACCTCAACGTCCGTCCAGTCCGTGAGGACGCTCTACCACCCGGTAAGAAAGGATCGGAGAAACGTGAGGGGACACCGCTAACTGGACCTAATGCGAAACGGCTGAGGGTAATTCAACTGAACGTACTCGTACTTTGTTCAAAATTTCCTCTCCCAGGCCTCAACTTCCGTGAATACGACACCCCCACCTAATGTTCCAGTGGCCCCACAGCTCCGCTGCTTGGCATGCCAAAAGAATGGTCCGGTGGGTAAGGTGCTGAGATGTAGCCAGTGTCAATTCCGTGTGCACGCAGGTGAGATAACTGACCTTGTCACGTTATACACCAGTTCAACAGCGAATATCTAGCCTCGTGTGGCGTCCACGTGGACAAGAGTGCCGTCGAGTCGTGGATGTGCGACGTTTGCCAGAATGAGGAGACCACGGAGTCATCAATGGTAAAACATTTCGGAAGGATTTTTTCAAGCCGTTACTAGCTCGTCTTCCCTAGAATACTGATTGTCTACTCTGCCCACGGCGCAAGTCCAAGAAGAAGGTGCAATTCCCTAACGCTGATTCGTTCTTGCGCGCTTCCAAGCCTACCGAAGGGCAAGGGTGGGCACACGTGCTTTGTGCCGTCTTTACTCCCGAGATTAGCTTTTCGGACGTGTCACGACTTCGACTCGTTGAGGGTATCAGCACGATACCCAGACAGAGATGGACATCTGTACGGACACATCCATTTCTTCTCCCCTAGTGTAACTGACATGATTCATCAGAGATGTACTATATGCGGCGAAACGAGCGGTGCTGTTATCCGATGCACTGACTGCGTAAGGGAATATCATACATCTTGTGCATGGATAAATGGTCACCGTTTTGGGTTTGAGATCCAATCGGTATGTTTCTACTTTATTCTACTTTCATCGGATAATTGATTTTATTGCAGGTGCGCAATCCGCGTCGGGAAGGTGTGAATATCACCTTCAAGGGCGAGACTGGCAACATGGTTCCTATCGTATGTTGCCAAGAACACGAGAATAGCAAACGGGAACTATATGATGTATGCGAAACCGATGAGACTGGAGAGGTGAGGGACATTCAAACTTGCCAAGCGCTAGGATTGCTGACTGCTGACATGTTACCGAAGACTGCTTTGCAAGTCTATTGCCGAACCTACAAACAGGCGCCTGTAACTCAGGCGCATGCTCTACTTCGGAAAGCTAGGAGGCTCGACCAAACGCTGAACATCCGTACGGACGGCCCTTCATCGGCCGACGGTTCGGCTGAGCCTGTGCTACAATGTGACATGTGCTCTACACAGCACTCACCTGCATTTTATCGGAGCGAACATTATCGCTGGCGATGCCACAAGTGTCACTCTGAGCACCTTTGGCCCGAGGATAACGCTTTGAGCACTTCTCCTGCTGATAGTCTTTCTCCACTGGATGATACTATGGATGTTTAAATGGAATTTGGACCGTTTTCTCTGGAATACCATGTTGTACAAACTACCTGCACTTGAAGGACTTTTGATATGTACTTCGTTCTTGTTTGCTGGGAGCACAAAGGTGTCTATTTAAATCAATTATCATTATGTAATCAGAATTGTCTCCACTGCGTGAAGTTGGCAGACCACGGTCATTGGAAGTTGTTCAAGTCGCATATTTCGCTCGAGTGAGGGTGGCTCAGCACTTGCCAACACAGCTGAATCGTTGAATCTACTTCCTTGGATGCCTGGTGTTGCTGTTCTTCCCCCACCATCACTCAGGCTCGCAGGGTACGGACCAGACACACGCCGTGACAACGGAACCTACCTGTCTCGACAATCTATCAATCCTCTTGTCAATTCTCCAACTATGCAGAATGGCTCATCGTCTTCTTTGGGCACTGTCTCGGAGATCAAGCACTATGCTACAAAACAAGCAGAACAATATAGTAAGGGCGTCGGTGCAAAAGCACTCATTGGATCTGCTCGTTCCCAGATACAACGAGGTCAATTGGAGGATGCCGGTGGCAACTCCAAGGCAGCTCTACGTGCTTTCTACATCGCGGCTACTCTGGCTACTCTGGCTCAAAAGGTTATCGAGGGAAACAAAATTAACCATGAGTTCCTACATTTTTACCAGGTTCGTATTATTCCTTTAGTGTGTCATCACAGTTCAATGATATCATCTACAGGAGGACATGGCTTCTCTGAACCGCATAAAGACCCTCGAAACGGAACTTCTTGATCTCGAGAGATCGACTTCAGCGTCAGGTCTTTCCACTGAATTTTCTCTGCCTACTTGCTGACTCTTCTATTCTCCACAGTGGATCCTCTCATCAGGATGAACGTCCCAATGTCAAAGTTGGGAATTTTGTTGCAGATCGATTGAAAATGCTTGGCCAAAATGGTGTCGTCGATCCTGCAACGAAGCGCTATTCACGGGAACTTCCTGCTGGGATCACTCCTTCCGCTTCCATGCAGGATACGGTCCGACTTAATCGACCTTTATCGTTGTCTGGTACACCTGTTCTCAGCACTGCATCTTCCGCATCGAGCTCTGCAACAACTTCGCCACACGCGGTTGTCCCGCCGTCGTCCCTTGGGCCACCGTCTCCAACGTCTTCTGATTCATCATCACCCCGCCTGTCCTTCTTCGCACCTTCCATTTCAGAAGTTGCGCATAACTTCCCGTCTATCGACGAGCTCAACGAAATGGAGAGTGTTGATTTTCGGCTGCCCAGCGTTCCCAGAATCCACCCTACTGGAAGTAGCATCTCAAGCCGTCGGTCATCGATTTCAAGGTCTCAGTCTAACGGTACAGGGGAGCTTGCAGCTTTGTCAACTATGAGGAGCTTCCCTGTATTGTCGGTAGATCCTGGACCTCGTCCCGCGAGCACGCCTATCACGCCAATTGCTAACTCTTTCATTTCTCATCCTGGATCTCCGCTCCCCAAGCCCCCATTGGGACCCTCTCCCTTGTCACCCCCACTCATGCACCCGATACCCGAGTATCCAATGCCATCGCCCTTCATAGAGAAGAAGGCCCTCCCTTCCATGCCGAGCATGCCGGGAGTCGACAAGCGTATACTAGGCGAAAAACCAGTAATTCGTCGATCAATAACGGTGACGCCGAAGGAACTCGACTACTACATTCGCCATGGTGTGAAGACGCTCTTCATTGACATTCGGACGAGGGAAGCTTTTGAGAAGGAGCACATTCGAGGTGATCCTATAATTTGCCTTGAACCCTCTGTGATCATGAATTCATCGTGCGTTATGAGCATGATTCCTTAGTTGTAGCACTCTGATACTTACCTTTGCAGCCTCAACGTACACACACTGGAAAATTCACTCTCCGTTAGCGAGGCGACCCTCTTCAAAAATCGCGACAAGTTTGATATAGTTGTCATTTACGACGATTCATCTGCGACCCATGGAGACGGACCGCTATCCAAGTTTGCTATCATAGTGTACGAGAATTCCTTCACGACGCACCTACGACATCCACCAATGCTTCTCTTGGGCGGGTTAAAGGCTTGGCGAGAGGAGATGGGCGTTGATCAAGTTGAATTCGGTGCTGGGGGAAGCGCCGGAGTCAATGGAGTAGATATACCAAGCGCGGAGACAGCGCTGGGTGGCCCATCAACTTCCCAATCATCTTCACACTTCTGGACACCCGCTACAACAAATAGCGCCCTTCCTTCTCCACTTGAGCGCCAGTTTCCAGAAACACGGAGTGACTCCCCGGTGTAAGCATATGTTTTTTCTACCCTGCGTCCAGTATTGACGCCTACTAGGCTATCACATAAGTACGACTCAGAAACAGTTAATGACGCGCGCGCTTCCATCAGCCACAGAAACGCTCTAGTACACACTTCTTCATCTATATCATACAGCCACAGTCATTCCGACACTGTACGTGTCATTTTCCTTGATATAGCATATTGCAAATATGACTATCTCTCCCAGACACCCCAGACACCTCCCGTAATGGCCCATTCACTTGCCAACGGTTCTGCAGTGACATCTACACCGATACAATACCCCACATTTTCAAACACACGTTCTCCCCATGTTTCTAGACCGATAGGCACGGCCTCATTCTCCCAGCCCCCGACACTCCCTCCACAAGCTAGCATCAATCCTTCTCCTCTCGTCCGCAGGCGAAGCGACTACGTCGAATCAGGTACTAGCGCTGGGTCGTTTAGTTCTCGCCGCCCAATCGATTACCCCGATCTACCATCTAACCCTCACGTTCTTCGCCCTCCCCCTCCGGTCGCTTCCTCCTCGTTCCAACGGCAGCATTCGCATTCGCAGTCATATTCCGTTAGCACACTCAAGGAGCCTCCCAAACCACCTACGATACCCTCTACTTATCCCGTGACTTATTGGTCCGACATGCAGATTGTCACGGCTGGGCTCAAGAATCTGGGCAATACGTGTTACATGAATGCTACTATTCAGTGTCTCAGTGCCACGGTACCATTTGCAAGATTCTTCACTGGTGCGTGTTGATGTTTTTCCATGCGAAAATTCAAGGCTTACAGGAGGGATTGATCTAGACGGGCGGTGGAAGAGTGCAGTAAATGCAATCAATCCCATGGGAACACAAGGACGACTCGCATCTGCGTTTGCGAACATTCTCTACGAGATGTCGCATTCTGAGCTTCCGCATCTTACCCCTACTACGTTCCGGGTAAGTTTGTTGTTTTGCCGAGTGTGCAATTCTGACTTGGTTGGAAAGAAATCGATCTGCGCACATGCTCCTCAATTCTCAGGAGCTGACCAGCATGACTCGCAAGAATTCCTCACCTTCCTGCTCGATGGCCTGCACGAGGACCTAAATCGTGTCCTTCATAAACCATCCAATGGATCGACACCTGAACGCGAGGCTGAACTAGAGCGACTTCCGCAGTCGATTGCTAGTACACAGGAATGGGAAATATACCGGATGCGCAACGATTCGCTTATCGTGGACTTCTTTCAAGGACAATTTAGGAATCGGTTGGAGTGCTTGACGTGCCATAAGGTGGGTTCAGATCATATTGGACGGTCTTAACACTTGACAATGCTCACGATATCTCGCAGACATCGACTACGTATAACTCCTTCATGTATCTTTCTCTTCCCATGCCTTCGTTGAAGGCCCCGTCTAAGACATCTTTGCAATTATGCCTAGATGCGTTTGTCAAAGAGGAAGTGCTTGCAGGATCGGAGGCTTGGTATGGCGCTGCGTGCTTTTATGTTATTGTTCTAATGTCATTACCAGGCACTGTCCCCATTGCAAAATTCTGCGTAAAGCCACCAAACAGCTTTCGCTGTCCCGCCTTCCACCAATTCTACTTATTCACCTGAAACGCTTCTCACATAAAGGGGTGTTTACGGACAAGATTGAGACTGTTGTCGACTTTCCTCTCAAGGGCCTGGATTTGACGAACTATATGCCTTCGGCTCTACCTTCTGGAGTGCACAAAGGTCCGGTGAATGGCATCGACGCTGACGATCCGCGAGTGCAGACGCCGCCATACAAATACGATCTGTATGGTGTAACGAATCATTTTGGGAGTCTAAGCAACGGACATTGTGAGCTCACAGTTACACTCACAGTGCTCCTTTTTTGAATAATGTTGTCCAGATACCGCTTTCATCGCCTCTCGTGGCGGATGGGTTTATTGTGACGATAGTCGGGTCACGCCAACTGACGCCAAGGAAGTAGTGGTAAGCTTAAGCTCTTCGATTATTAACCTGCACGACCCATCCTGACGATTCTCGTAGGGGCGCCCAGCATATGTGTTATACTACAAGAGAATCAAATCATAGAATCAGTCACATTTCATGTTGTTATTTAACATGCTTATTTGGATCTTTATTTTTTTTTCTGGAAATCAAAACTTACATTGCTAACTCGTTATCGTTTGTTATTCGCCTGTCGCTCCCTACGGGTTGTTTCCTTTGACCGAACTTTCGTTAGTCTACGTGTACTCATACAGTTCATAATCCTCTCGCAACCTATGGATGTTTCCTTCATAACGCCGTGCTCCTGCGTTGCAATACTCATCGTACAGGTTCGCCATCCGACAATCATATTACAATGCTACACTAGCACATTTGGTTTCTCCACTGATTTGATCAAGTAGGCCGGGTCCATAGTACTAGAGGCTGTGCACCTACCCACTGTGTTTACAAAATGAAGCATGAAACATGAACTCTTAAGCCTCTCAGGATATGCACGAACACTTCAGCCTCTTTTCGAAAACCGTGACTGGTGCTACTTATTGGTTAACTTATCTTCTGGTTGCAGAGGAGGAGAGGAGTGCCAAAGGTCTGGCTTCAGTATTCGGAGTCTGACAGAGCATGTTATAACTTCAATCGTGCCAACTTGATCAGAATGTCTGTCGCGGTGATGATTGAAAGTCGTTATAGATGCAAGTGGTCAACCGGTCAAGACCCACGGTGGCCGTACTCATCCGTAACGATTCTCAGTTAACATATATACTGAAGTTCATCGCCACGGCTCATTATCCTTATTCTTCATGCGGAGTCCACGCGCTAACGCCAAGGCCACAAAGCAGCAATTCTCAAGTCTTCCCCACCCAGACAGTGATTATTTTTCTTAAGTTCCTATTCATATTCAACATGATTCATACTCTCATGACAGCGTAATGTGTTGAGAAATAGAGATGTCGAGTGCATCGTTGAGGAGTTGTCAAAGCTATACGATATGGACTCGGAGGTGGCTATTCAACACTCAGCAGCAATACGGCGACCACACTTTGCGTACTCTTTCGATTCTCAACTCAGTTCCTTGAGGAGACGTGTCAATGGCACTCTGATCTTCTACCGATAGTCGCTTTCCGAGGCTCATGAGATCAAGTCGCCCGAACAAGCCTCTGGTATGAAGCCCAAGGTCGTCGGCAAGATGACCAGCAGAAAGACTTGTGTGCCTCAGCGCTCCCCGTCGTTCTCGGTCTCCACGAACGTCCTTGCATCCGTTGAGGCATTCCTTCTTCTGGTGGTAATCATACATCAAGTACCATGAGGAGGAAATGGCACCCGCCCACCGTGCCAGGTCAAGGTCCACCTCGATACCTGATGGCTCCTCGTTAGGGCACGGGTGAGCGGTTCTAACGACGGTTGTAAACTTGTGTTCCCGAACCTCTGCAGTAAATCCATACCACCCCTGCTGCGAAACACGCGCAGACCATTCCCATTTGCAGACTCTCTTGCATGACGCATATCACATGCTTACTCGCTTGCTAAACAGCTCTAGATCTCCCATGTTCTCATGCTGAGACCTGACGGACTGTCCTGAGAGTCCCAACGGGGTATGTGGAGAGTGGAGACTATCAGATATTATCGCACGTCTGCTGCCTGTTGCTACCACGACGCTCTCATGTGAGTCAGAGCTAGATGACAGGCCTCGAACTGAGAGTTACTCTTTTACTCCTAATACCCTACTTCGAGAAAGAATCAAAGCACTTATCGACGAATGACAAGGGCGGAGCTTGTTGTGTGGAATGTTGAACCCAGAGAATGGTAAAGTCCCTCGAAAACCCTCTCTGTTGTACCTCCAGCTCTGGGGTAAACTATTACTACAAGCCTGCACTGAAGTTGCTCCTTTGGGTAGGGATGACTGATCGTTTTTCATGTCTCACGTGACGGAGACTCGGCGACGGCACATCGTTCTTGATGTTGTGGTATGTTTTCATTTTTCATGGAGTATGCATGTATTGTCTGCAAGCTCCGGAATACAGTCACAATACAGATACTGACAGGCGCTCACTATCAGAGTCCAAATAATAATATAATACCTTGAAAACGCGGAAATGTTACCCCAATCGGTGGCGCAAGATGGCACATTCGACATACTTACTATTCATCAGCGTTATCTCCTAAAAACGTTCAGTCATCTAACTACACATGGGTTCTTTTGACATTCGTGTCGTCTACTATCAGAACTATGTCGCTGCGCATGCAGTATTAGGTGACGATCTCCTGCTTCGGATCTTTAATGACTCATCTTGACAAGACCCGAGGATATTCACGTCGTCCCTGTCAAACGACCGTGATCATACCGAACACGAATGCTTACTGTTCGTCCATGAGACACTCATATGTCCTTGATGGTGGCTGGGATCCGTCGGCAAGAAAGCGGACGGACCTATTTAAGAAGACTGGCTTAAGAAGTGACCATACAAGCGAGATCTGCAATTCTGATAAAGATGCACAAAACCGCGCGTTGTCCTACAAGGAGGGTCGGAGAGA
>PVYP01006975.1:18539-29454 GCA_002995295.1 Rhizopogon vulgaris
CGCGCGGCATTAAAGGATAACATGGATTGCCCTGTTACCTTTGACACCATTCTTCGTATACTCAACTCTCATCTCGATCAGCTTCCCGACGATGAGGAGCTCCAATCCACTGTGACCGTGCTCAAGAAATCTGCCACTGTTCTCAATACGTCCTACTTGAAACGTGTTGCTTCACTATCTTTGGCCGCGGGATCGCCGAAGCGGAAGAAATCGGATGAGACCTTCAAGTCAGACGAGCGGATGTAATATTATGCATACCAATGTGCGATGTTGCTCTTCATCTCAGATCCAGGAAGGAGTCGCAGGGTGCCAATCATGATGAGAGGGACGAGGACGAGACGTGGAAGGTCGAAGAAAACACAATGCGATCTGCCAGTGTGTACGCCTCTCATAAACGCATGCTACAATTAAGTGTCACCTATGTATGGACGTATCAACATATCAGCTTCAGCCACCAATGAGCACACATGCATACATTTCAGTGAAAAGGTGAGAAGTACTTTGGGCCCCAAAAATGAATCAAACGTAACGGCTTTTCCTAATTGTCCTGCTGAGCTGTGAGCAGCGCGCCAAGTTGGACAAGTGCTTCGTTGATAACCAAGAGGTTCCCACTCTCGGGTGCGTCTACGACTGGAGTGCTAGTAGGAACGGCGGCCCCACTTGTCACACTAGTGCTAGAAATGACAGAGGACGTCGAGGTAGTGCTGAACGTAGAAGTAGTGCTGTACGTAGACGTAGTGGTTTCAGATGTGGTTGGGGTTGGGGTTGGGGTTGGGGTGGTAGAGGTTGTGGAATAGCTAGTCGTGGTGGGCGGTGTCCATGTAGACGTTGGTGTTGGCTCTGGTGTCCATGAGGAACTCGAACTTGTGGTGGGTTGGTTCGAGCCATCATTAAACCACCATGATCCGTAAATGACGCCATCGCCTCCAAAGTAGTTGAAGAGACCAACAGAGAAATCAAGTCCGCCGTATGGGCAGCCCATGCACTGTAAAGAGAGACGTGAATAAATGAGTGACATGGCGTGCGGTCGGCTCACCTCATCCATGATGGTGGCCTGGGCGGTTTTTCCACCGGAGGTGATGGTGATAGACTTAAAGCACTCCGGACCCGGGTATCCTCCGCCATACTGGGCGACGTTGAGGGCGACGATCTCATCACAAAATGAGTATGGAGAACCGCTATATCAATTACGGATGGTTTGGACATACGAAATCGCCGGGTGAGCTGTTTTGCCCACAGGCACCCCTTGAAACGAAAGGAGGTCATTAGTTGAACGAGTAGTTTTTTCTGGTAGGCTCACATGCCAACGTCATAGTAGGTGAAGCGCGCGTTATCAAAAGAGCGTTTGTGGATCTCGACGTCGCTTCGTCCCCGCTGGGCTAACTCCCCATGGCTCCGACGGCGGAGGGAGCCATGCTTGCTGCCAGAAGCGAATGGAAGGATGGTAAACAAGAAGGCGAAGATCGTCGATACCAGCATTGGAACTACAGATGATCGACGGGATTAGATGGGGTTATTGGGGAATTATGTCGCCGAGGTGGAGACTGTTTTTCTTGGTGATATAGCTAAAGAGCGTATGCACAAGGGAGTGTGGGTTATGTAGCTGGGGTACAGCTACAAGCTGCAGGACGTGATACGAAAAGAAGGTGGAAAAAATTTAAAGGACGAGTGAGTGGTAAGTCATACCCAAGTAAAAGTCTTGGGAATTTTCAATTTAACATTCCACGCTTTGGTCATATACATACATCAAGCAGTACCTGGGCGCTTTCAACCTTAGCAACGACGACAGGTTGCAGGTACGCGAAGTCACCAATGCACCTTAACGCGTCACACAGTAGATCGTCGCCCTGAAAATCAAATGATGTGGGGTAAATCCTGCAGCGGTAATTAGAGGTAATTAGTGAGTTAAATTGCGGTTGCTGGTACTTTGTAGTAGTGTTGCATAAATGTTCAGATGTCGCAAGCTGTGCCATGGATAACCGCGATATCACGGTAGGCCCAGAACTTAACCTCATACCTACTGTCTGTCAGAAAGGTGGCGGACACAAGCCCCTTCCCGCAGAGCTGCTTTTGCTATTCACGCTACAGCCCGATCAGTTCAGTCACCAATACATACATTCCGTGAAAAATGGTGATTCTCCCGCTAAAAATGACACTAATCCCAACGAAATGGCCTTTGCCAGAAATTGCCTAACTGCCCCTCCGTGATGTGAGCATGGCGCCAAGTATGACGAGTGCTTCGTTAATAACCAGGAGGTTTTGCGGATGCCCAGAATCAGGCGCGCCTACCGCTGCAGTGCCAGTAGGGATGGCGATCCCGCTTGCCAGACTTGTGGCGGAATAGACGGAGGTAGTGCTGGACGAAGAAGTAGTGCTAGGAATAGATGTGGTGGGTGTAGAGGATACAGATGTGGTTGGGATGGTAGATGTTGTGGAATAGCTTGTCGTGGTAGATTTTGTCTTCTGTTTCGTGGACGTGGATGTTGGCGTTGGCGTTGGCTCTGGCGTCCACACGGAACTCGAAGTTGTGGTAGGTTGGTCGGAGCCATCATTGAACCACCATGATCCGTAAATGATGCCATCATCTGGAGAGGCGAAGTAATCGAAAAGACCAGTAGAGAAATCCAGGCCGCCGTACGGGCACCCCATGCACTGTGGAAAAAAAAGGCGTGAATAAGAAGAGAGCCTTGGGTTGTAGTTGGCGCACCTCATCCATAATGGTGGCCTGGGCGGTTTTTCCACCGTAGGTGATGGTGATAGACTTGAAACACTGCGGACCCGGGTATCCTCCGCCATACTGGGCGACATTGAGGGCGACGATCTCATCACAAAATGAGCATGGAGAATCACTACATCAAATATATGTGGTATGGACATACGAAATCGCCGGGCGAACTGTTTTGCCCACAGGCACCCCTTGAAACGAAAGCAGGTCATTAGTTGAGCAAGTAGTTTTGTATGGCAGGCTTACATGCCAACATCATAAAAGGTGAAACGCGAGTTATCAAAACTACGTTTGTGGATGTTGACATCGCTCCGCGCCCGCTGGGCTAATTCTTGATGGCCGTCACGCCGGAGGCGGCCATGCGTGCCGCCAGAGGTGAAGGGAAGGATCGTCGAAACGAAGACAAAAATCGTCGACACTAGCATTGGAAATCCGGATGACCGAGGATGAATAGATAGAAGTATGGGATATAACGTCGCCTAGGAATGGAGGTTGTTTCTTATGGCTAAGGAGGGTATGCACAAGAGAGTGTAGACTATGTATGGCGAGCTGCAGGAAGTGATAAGTAGAATAAACAGAAAAGTGCAAGTGAAAATGCCAGCTAGGCTGAGTGAACAGCCAAACAATAAGTAATAGTTAACGGAATGTCTTGGCGATTCAGAACGCATGGTGATCGACATCCATGATTGGCATGCATCACATACCTACCTGGTCATCGCGCCCCTCCGAACGACGACAAGGACGCGAAGTTGCCAACACGCAGATCGTCGTCCATAATGAGAATGGATGTGGGAGCAATATCATAAAGAGGCCGTATGGGGCTTGGGAGGCAACCGGATCAGAGCATTAATTTAGCGTGACATAACCAACGATTACATTAGCAATGTCAATATCCATGAAAACCTTCTATTGATACAATGCATGCTAGTCAAACTTCAGCAAATGTTCCCCCTTCCCAAGCACTACTTCTTCTCCGTCCGAAAGCAGATCCTCATCCGGTATCTCCGGGTAGTCATCATCATCCTCGTAGTCGTCATCGTCACTAAAATCGTGCAAGTCCTGTAAGTGAGGACTCGCCGGGAAGGGTTCAATCGAGGAGGTGGAAGCTGCCACCTCCTCCCAAAGACATCTTTCATCTTCATCTATACCGCTAGGCGGAGAGCTTAACGGTGACCCCGTGATGAACGTTACGGGGCTGGTCAGCAAGCCGAGAGCATGCTGACGTTTCTGGCGATACAGGCTGACCAGCAGCCGCTTGCCTATTGTATCGCGTGTGCATTCCTGGCAGTGCGAGCACTCCAAATCTATTACGCACGACTGGTAGAGATCGCAGAGACTGTATAACAAAGAAACAAGTGTACATGAGAACTGCGTGGTATGTGCATACGTGAAAGTGCCCTCACTTTCTGACCCGCAGCTCAGACCCTTTGGTAAATCGCTTTGATAACTTTTTGGTTTTGGAAGGCAAATATCGCTGGTAGGTTGGATCGGAAGTTAGGGAGGAGCTCGGCGGTGGATTTCGGAGGGGGCCAAGAGGAGAAAAAACACTTGAAGCATGTTTATTGTGGACGGCTTGTTGCAGTAAGCGATTGAATTCCTCCGTAGTGATTGGCGAATCAAATATGAATGTCTCCGGTGCGTCACCAGTGGGTGAATGTGAATTTCCCAAGAGATGGGTATTGTTAGGATTACGCCAGGTACTGTTGGACTTGAGCCGGGACTGAGGTCTACCATCTTCCTTGCTTAATGGAAGTTCTGCAGGAGGCAATGATTTGGACCTTCGCGGTGTCATTGACACCACTCTACTTCGTTCGGCACCTATTGGAGGAACAACTTTGGACGATTCATCGGCACGCAGTGGCTGACTGTCTGAAGCCAGTGACAATGACCAGGACCGGCGTCTAGTTACATCAGATTCGGAACCCCTACGCTTTACAGGTCCTGGTGGAGGAGAATCGAAAATTAAATTACGGTCGTCCAGAAGGCCGTAAATAGTCCGCGCAGGTTTGTCAGATGATGTTTCGGCCTTCCAAAGCTCACCAGGGGGACATCGTACATAAGGCATGAAGGATGAGCGCGGTCTTATGGACTGCGTCATCTTGTCTACATCCCACCCACGGGACGTCCTGCGCTCTGGCGATCGACTCCTCGATGGTGGTGGCCACGCAAGTGCGGATCCAGCCGCCGAGGCGCGACATGATTCCTGTGCATCGGAACTACACCTATCACTACGGACAAGTTGTGGGCGTACACTGCAATTAGTTCCAGCTGTACTATCAGCATTGCCACTCTGCACAGCAGGCGGCCATGAGCATATGGCTTCATCCTCAATTAATTGGGTTGGTATGCTGCGATTCGCATCACACGATCGGGATTCGGGTTCAGCACCAAGAGAGTGGAATGACGACTCTGGCCATATTAGCCTAGGCCTGTTGTCGATCTCGGAAGTTGATAAAGGATCTGCGATCACAATTTATTCCAGCGCGATAACATCACGAGCTGTGGAAGCGCTAAACTTACCAAGTGGTGCCCGTCTGGTGGCTTCACTCTCAGTGTGGACGTGGCGACGTTTGAAGTAACCAAGAAAGACTGTGGTATCATCACTCTCGTCCGCGAATGATCGTTTAGGTGAGAGAGGTGGCGAAGAAAGATGGTCGTTTTCTGGTTCGTTGAATGCAGCTTTTGATGAAGGAGGGGAAGGCGGAGGGGATATCATTTAGAATAGAATACAGAAAAGGTGATTGCAAGATTGAGGAATGGACGATGAGGGTTATTGAGTAGAAGCCACTGTCAGACGAGTAGCGGAGGTATAAAAGCCCGCGGAACCTGGCACCGCTTTGATTTACCGGAGCCGCTTAGACTGACAATCGACGTTTCGCATGGGCCACAACACGGATGTTTCCTTTGTTACATGTGGCATCGTTCAAAGAAGACACAAAGCTCAATGGGCGAGGCGGCTGTGGACATCCTGGAACCACAAGTCCACAGTCCAATCCAGAACACTTCCGAGTCAAGCAAGTTGCGTGGAAACATTGACGGGCCAGGCCGCTGACTCAGCTACTCCAGTGTGATGCGATACCTTGCGATAACATTAGATACATGGTATTGATATCTATTTGATACATATATTATCCGGGAGCGAAAGCTAATTAGATCTGTCAGGAGATACGTACATAATGAAGTTGTGAAGCTAGCATGGTAATCACTCATTCTTCAAAGCCGAGGAAAGAGTGCAGCTCATCAATAAATTCGAATTCCATCTTGCCCCTAATGGGTTCGGCCTGAGGCATAGGGTTACAGTGCCAAGACTGTAGCTCGTCCGAGTCCAGAGAGTGGCGCCGGTGAATCATAGGCGAGTCTGGTATCTCGTCAGGAATAGGTGACAAAAAGGTCATGAATACATCGCCACAGGATGTTCTCCGGTCTGGATCGAAAGTGAGATAAATGCCTCCATCGTTGAGGTCAATCGGCAATTCCTCCGGTTCCGCGCCACCTCTCTGATTGACAGGAGCATTGGCGGACTGCTTTAGAACTTGTGCATGAACACTGGCCTCCCGCGGAACGGGGGGTACAACAAGAGTCGCCTCCTGTGCACTAGCTTTGGCAGCTGCGTTGAGGTTCGGCGTCGACCTTGCAGCCTTTGTGATGTTTAAGAAATTCTCGGAGTGGATAGACTTTGAGCTGCTTGGTGCTGGCTCGTCTGATTTCGAGGCAACTGCTATTGGCTTTTTTCTGTTCGGGATACGCGTGAATCAATTACATGCATATTTGATCGAGAATATGCGAACCTTGTAAAGAACCCCCATCTTCTCTGAGGCGCAGGCGTAGACGCCTGATCATTTCCACGTGAGATGCTCGCTGGAATATTCTCTGCCTCGTTGAGTGGGGCTATAGGGGCGGAACGCAGATGACCGTGTCGTATTGGTTGGCGCTCAAAGCGAATGTGCCGCTGGAGCAGCTGAGTGAGTCGACTATAAATCTGATAGTACATGTGCCACATACCGCAGAGGTAGCTTCATTCCAGCGATCGTGCAAAAATACAAGCTCTTCAGGAGATAGAGACTTCTCCAGGTTGAGCGTTGGTCGGGAGGCCGTCGCGTTAACCAAGCCACTGGTGGATGCAGGTGCCGGGAGCATATGTCTTCCAGCCTCTGCGTGTGCGGGGAGAGATGGAAGGTCTTTCTCCACGTTCAAAGGCATGCTTGTATATGTACAGATGAGGAGCGCGAAGGGTAAACGAAGGCGAGCCACGCTGAGATATATACACGCCAAAGCGTTCGAAGTGGATGTGGACTTTAGGTCGGATGGTGCCGAGGCTTTTGTAGACGGATTATGGTAGACAAAGAATGCCAGGGTGGGTGGGATGAAAGTGGTTATCTGCGGAACCTGACGGAAGGCTCATTTTAAGCAAAGTGTGAACCTGCCAGTTGGCGGGTTGGGCTCGAGAGATGGCATGACTGTCCTTGGCGTGCTACGGCGGTATAATCTAGATAGGAGAGACTTGTGAGGTTATACCTGTATTTATTCTTCTCATTCGATTGTGGCATTACTTATATCAAGTGAAGAAGTGAAAAGTCAATGAGCGCGTCGCTGTCACGTGGGATGAAAGGCAATCATTTTGGCGCGCGCAAGCAGTGCGATGTGACAAACTTGAACAATTACATACTTGTAAGTAACGCCTACTACACGACCAGGTTAAGGCTACTTGGCTCCCCATAATCGATGTCGAAGAGGCGGGTCGCATACTATTATGATGGTATGCTCATGATTAACTCTACTTTTGTCTTTCTTAACAAACCAATTTACAGGCGACGTCGGTTCCTATACATATGGTCTCGGTCATCCCATGAAACCGCATCGAATGCGGGTCACACATGATCTCGTATCGGCCTATGGAATGCTCGACAAAATGCACGTTTTGGTGTGTCTTTCCTGCTCCGCATACGCGTATGTTGAGGACTCAGTACATGCGTAGCGTCCGAAACGTGCTACTCCCGAGAGCATGACGGCTTTTCATACGGACGAGTACATCCATTTCCTAAATCGCGTTACGCCAGAGACTGCTGAAGAGTTAACCTATCATGGCACTCGTTGTTAGTACCAAAAATCCTCTTGGACCCCCTTGTTGCTCATGAAAGAATGTTACAGTTCTAATGGGCGAGGATAACCCCGCGTTTGAAGGTGTATTCGAGTTCTGTTCAATATCGGCTGGAGGGTCAATATGTACAGCCATATCACTTTATCCACGCCCTTCCAACTGACATCCATTCCAGCTGCTGCACAGCGGATAGCTTCGGGAGCCGCTGATATTGCTATTAATTGGGCAGGTGGTCTCCATCACGCCAAGAAACGGGAGGCGTCAGGGTTTTGCTATATCAATGACATCGTACTCGGCATACTTGAGCTCCTGAGGACATACCCCCGCGTTCTGTACATCGACATCGACTGTCACCACGGAGATGGCGTGGAGGAGGCGTTTTATACAACAGATCGCGTCATGACCTGCTCATTCCACAAATTCGGGGAATATTTCCCTGGTACGGGTACTCAAGAGGATAGAGGAAGAGGAAAGGGGAGAAACTACACAGTGAACATCCCGCTGAAGGATGGAATCACAGACGAGGCTTTCAAGGCGGTGTTTGAACCAGTGAGTGCTCGTGAACTATGTACCTCCTTCGGCTAACATCTCGCAGATCATAACCAAAATCATGGAAATCTATCGACCTGGTGCAGTCATCCTACAATGTGGAGCGGACTCTCTCGCAGGGGACAAACTCGGATGCTTCAACTTGACTATGAACGGGCATGCTCACTGTGCACAGTTCTTGCGTGCTTTCAATGTCCCACTCATCCTTCTCGGAGGCGGGGGATACACCGTGAAGAATGTCGCACGAACATGGACCTATGAGACTGCATGTGCCCTCGGTATTGAGAACGACATTGACCCCAACCTGCCCTGGAATGAGTACTTTGAGTGGTTTGGTCCTCGTTATAGGCTCGAGGTGCCAGAGAACAATATGGATGATCTGAATGTGCGGGATGGAAGTTTGGACAAGGTGCGGTTGACGGCGCTACAACAACTCGCACAATTGCCGTGTGCACCCAGCGTCGGGATGCAGGAGGTGCCGAAGGAGAGTCTCGGGCGGCATCTCGGTCTGGAAGCTGCAGAAGAAGAAGCGGATGACGACGGCTCTACTGACGATCTGGATCGTCGGCTCGCTCGTGAGTGTTAAGATGACTTAGCTGTGCTGTTGGATAGAGTGGAGCTGACTTCTTGCAGAGCATTCCCGATTCGTGTACAAACTTCAGGAGACAGGGGGAGGCTCTGATGAATCGGATGATGAGCGGTACGACTCTGATGGATCTTCGTATCGCCGGAGAAAGCGCATGAGCATACTCTCGAATCGTTTTATCAACATGGACTCTGAGGTTGGGAAGGGTCCACCTCGGGGACGACGGTTCTTCAAGAGTGTTGCGCGGTGGGACGAGACATATGGCCGCGTCCGATTGGGCAATGAGCCAGCTCTGGGTTCCTCGAATGGGACTAGGTTAGCAGCGATGATGGAAGCTGCTGGTAGGAGTACTCCGAGTGGAGATGTGACTATGGATGACTGGGAAGATGGTACTTCTGTATGATTTAGGTCGTGTGTACGTGTCCCTTGTCAATATCTATATTGTAAGAATGACGACACATGATGATTCAGACAAGGGCGCGCCACTGTCACGTGCAGGAAAATCAGAGCATTTTGCTCAAAGCGGAGGTTGAATCTGCAACTCGAATATGTATTTCCGGTCCGAAAAGAGCTGATATTGAAAATCCGAACCTTGTCCATCGTCGACGAGGAGGAGGTCTGGCTCCGACACAAGGACCAAGTTCGTCCCAGCACGTTCGTGGGACTCACGAAACCAGAGACGCACTATTACAATGGCTCTGCCCTGCGTTCTTCATATTGTCTTCCGACCAGAAGGCAATTTGACATCTTATTATGTACTAGTTGTGAGTCATATGTGCCAGGGCGTCTTTCGGTTATTGATTGCTTACTACACAGACCAATAACTTGGAGAGTCTTCCGACGTCTTCTGTCTACTCTTTCTTCCGAACTCCCATGTCCCAACAGGAGGTCGGTTATTGATTGCTTACTACACAGACCAATAACTTGGAGAGTCTTCCGACGTCTTCTGTCCACTCTTTCTTCCGAACTCCCATGTCCCAACAGGAGGTAGATGAGGAGACGCCATTGTTGCAGCCGGTACATCAGAAGAAGACCAGGACACCATTGCCTTGGCGTCAATTCTCTATCATACTGTTTCTCCAGCTCGCAGAACCACTTACTTCGCAAGTCATCTCCCCCTTTGCACCTCAGGTATGTTTCTCTCGCAGTCGACTCACTTCATAATCTTGACGCTTCTCACATCAGTTAATAAGAGACATCGGCATCACGAATGGCGATGAAACCCATGTAGGATATTATGTGGGGTTAATGGTGAGTCTGACTTGGATATCATGTTTACTTTTGTCCTCAAATCTGCATGTAGCACTCCTTATTCTTTGCTACACAAGCACTCACCGTTCTCCACTGGAGTCGTATTTCGGATCACATTGGACGAAAGCCCGTCATTTTGACGGGTTTGTTTGGTTTGTCGATCTCGATGTACTGTTTTGGCCTGTCTAGAACATTTACGGGACTCGTACTAAGGTTTGACCATTTCACCCTATTCACTTATTCTCGCTAACCCACCCTCTACCACTTAGCCGCGCTCTTAACGGCGCTTTAAACGGCAACATTGGCGTTATCAAAAGTATGATGGTGGAAATTACTGACTCAACCAACTTGGCCCAGGCGTATGCATATATGCCAATAGCTTGGTCAAGCGGTGGGACCCTCGGGTATGTACCCCTGATATTTCTCACCGCTTCTGTGAATAAGGATCCTTTCCGTAGTCCCTTAATAGGTGGCTCGTTATCACGGCCCGCTGACCGTTTCCCAAACCTCTTCGGACATTCACAATTTTTGAAAACCTATCCCTATTTCCTTCCATGCGCTGTACCTGCCACCTTCTCTGTACTGGCCTGGATCGTGACGTTCTTTTTCTTAAGAGAGGTGGGCTAGCATGCGCACTTTATACGAGAATTGAAATTGAAACGTTTAATTGACAGACTCTACCGACTAAGGTAACTCTCAGGCGTTT
>PVYP01006983.1:3560-14019 GCA_002995295.1 Rhizopogon vulgaris
TCCGCGATGGCTTTCAACACAGCCACGAGTCCATTTCAAGAATTCCCATTTGCCAGTAGCTGCAGTGTTTTCTCTAGGGAAGGTCGTACCATTTCCTTTCGTAGTTGAGTCGGCACACATAACTTGCGTTACAGCTCTGAATTTGAATTCATATTGGGCCTCGGACCAGTGTCAGGTTGCTGCGATCCGTGAGCATCAGAATTGTTGTCTGGTGACAATAGGGGCTAAAGGCCGTAGAAATAACACCCTGGAACGTGCCGTTACTTAGAGTGAGTATGAGGGTGAAGGGGTCAATAATAGATTGTTGAGATCGAATATATGACGGAATAATTAATTGACTTACCAGTGACCATACTTGGATGCCCAACGTATCATATGCACGAACTTTCGTCGAACTGGTAATGGCGCTGACATGGTCACCTTGAGCTTTCCATGGCAAGAGATATCAAGACGAATTGTTACCATGGTTAATAACGCTGAACCGGAGATAGAGAAACCTTCATTGCTAGTGCTGATTTAGAAGGTTTAGGGGTCTCCCGTAGCCAGACCGTAGATTTGAAAGATCTATGTGGACTCGAGACAAGTCAAGTGTCATTTCACACAATCCATTGCATCGCCAAGCAACTGTCAGTCGAAACCGTGAATATCATCGTACCCTATCGTACCACTTCAACAGCAAATTCGAACTTCGAAGCAAGTCACGTAAATGTCCCACTCTGTAGTCGCGTTGTCAAAAATTCTGTGTGCAAGCGGAGTAAATACCAGCAAAAAAGTTGGTATTAAGGAGAAAATCCACACGACGCAGGATGTACATTGTTACAGTCGCATTAGAGAAAGACTTCCAGATACCATGATGTGTAATCATTAACCAGAGGTGGGGTATGCATATGAGAGGGGGGCTGGGATACCCTGATAAGAATGTCCGTGACATTACGAATAGAGAGTGGATAAGAAAGGAATGACAAGTCGGGAATGGCACCAACGGTACAGGGTACTGCCCACAGACATAACCTAGGTGATCGACCATGAGGATGGGGGATGGAAGCGGGGTGGAATCCACGAGGCTGGTGTTCTGTGACCGGAGAGGTTGGTGGTGGAGACTTCACGCGTCCGACGTGCCTTTCAGCTGTTCGAGGTCTGCTTTTAATCTGCAACAGAAACGTGCCATGACACCAGCACGGTGAAGTCAATAAATGAAATCCAAGGAGCCCACACAATAGACAAGTAATGAAAGAAGCTGATAAATTACGGTAAAAGTAAACAAAGTCGTCACCGAGAAACGTCGAAAGAATCAAATGAAATCAAAAATCACGGCCAGGGCAATTACTACTCCGAATAAACTTTGAAGTCCAAAGACCTTGACATACCGAATGATAGAGTCTTGACTCTCGTCTTGTTCTTGCTCGAGATACTGGATCTCCATCGATTTTCGCGTGATGTCCTGGTGGAGCTCGTCCAACTTGCCTTGGAGTCCGTCAATCTCACTCCTGAGACCCCTGACGGTGCGCTCATGCTCAGTCAACGTGTCATGCATCTTCAAATTGTGCGCCTCGTGCACTTTCTGGAGCTCCTCCCTGGTGACCATAGTCGAGGAAGAGGGCACCGCCCCATTGCTCTTTGGTGCAGACAAAGTAGCCTCAGCAGCAGCAGCAGCTTGTGCCCTGAGCGTAGCAATCTCGCCCTCCATGTCGGAAAGTTGGAATGATAGCTCCGACTTTTGCGATACCAGCGTATTAACCTCCTCTTCATGAGCAGCGCGGAGCTTCATGACGTCCTCGACACGTCCACGCGCCGCTTCCTCGAGTTCCTTTGTGTGATTAGAGGACATCTCCGACAGTGACTCCTTCGTGACAGCGAGGACATCATTAAGCATGACGTTGTCATCACGGAAATTGGCGAGTTCTTTTGTCAGGCGGTCGATCTCGGATGCCTGGTCAGGAGAGGCAGAGGCGGCGGCGAATGCTGTCCGCGCATCCTCGAGCTGAGCCTTGAGGCTTTGAGTCTCAGTTCGCGAAGAATCTAGCGCCGCCTTGGCTTTGGCAAGGTCATCTTGGGTAGCACGCAGCTCCAGGCTCTGATTGCTCAATTTCTTCTCCAGTTCGCCGACTTGCGATGCAAGGACGCCTTCATAGTCTGCTTTTAGTCCATCTACTGTCGACTGGTGGGCAGCGCGAAGTTGTTCGATTGTCGCTTGTGATTCAGCACGGAGTGCTACAAGGTCTTGGCCGTGAACTTCTCCAGCTTCATTCTAGAATGCATCGTCAGCACTATTACAGTTGCGCTAGAGTGTCATAGATTTACATACCTTGGCATGCTCAAATGCCTCTTGCAGGAGTTGCTCGTGCTCGGCCTTTACAGCATCAACTCGTACACTGTGCTGTGCTTCTTGACCCTATATCACTTGTATGAGAAAATATTATCGGGAGATGTCGAGTAACAACTTGCCTCCAACTCGGTGGTAATTCTCTTAATCTCCTCCGAAAGCTCAAGATGTTTTGACAAAAATTCACCTTCAGTCTCGTCAATCTGACGCTCGTGCTCCTCGGCAGCACTCTGGGCTTCAAGCTTTGTCTGTTCATGCGCAGCATGAGCAGCAGCGAGCTCGTCCTGGAGGCCCTCAAGGTCGGCAACAACTTTGGCGAGCTCATCTTTGGCAGCCTGAAGTTCGCCATTGTGAACTTCCTCAATCTCAACCGTCTGCTGGGCGTGTTGAGCTTCTCTGACTTTTGATGCGTCCAAAGCATTTTGAGTAGCTTGGGCGGCATTGGTCAGTTCCTCTTCCAGTGATTCGAGGCGGTCGAGTATCTTGGCATGTTCATCCTGTGCTTCCTCTTGGCTTTCCTTCAACTCCAAAATCTCGACCTCCAGCTCAGAGAGCTTGGTGGCGTTTTCCTCGCGCTCTGCTTTGAGTTGCTCGACTTGAGCTTCGAGAGCATCGGCATCAGCAGCCTTGGCTTCGGCTTCGCTTAGTCTTGCATGGAGTCCCTGGAGTATTGAAGTATGAGAGGCCCTCATCGCTTCAGTCTCTGCGCTGACGCTTTCGAAATCTGTCCTTGCCCGTAGAAGTGCTTCACGCTCAGTCTGAGCTGCTGCCGCCGCCTCGGAGGAAGACTGTTCGCTCGAGGTGCGGAGAGTCTCAAGGTCATCGCGAGCTGCTTCCACTTCAGCCGTGAGAGACCCTACTTGGCTTTGGAGGTTACGAACGACGTCAGTGTGGTCTGATGACGCCAGGTTAGCCGCATCGAGCTGTAAAAAAGGGTATTGAAGGGCAAGCAGCATTGTAATAGCAATTCACGTACGTCTTGCCTCAGGGACTCAAGAAGAGCACGGTCCCGCGAATGTTCATTGCGAACTTCTTGCAGGGCAGCCTTAACGGCTTGAAGCTCTGTCTCCGCTGCAGCCTTTCCTTGCTGCATCTGCACAAGTGACTTTTGCTTTGCTTCGGCGTCTGCACTAGTGGAATTTAGGGCTGACGAAAGTTCAGCGAGCCGCGCTTCAAGCGTAGCGACTGTATCCGCTTTCACTGAGAGTTCATCAACTGCCTCTCTGAGCTAAGGGAAATCGTCAATAATAAATTTGAAACCGAACGTAAACTTCTCACTTTTTGTTGCATCTCCTCTAAAGGTTTTCCATCGTTTCTAACTTCTCGAATGGAGGAGATTGAAGTAGGTTGTCGCATAGGTCTGGGTGGGGGTGCAATCGAAGGGCTCCCCTTCGTCGATGAAGTGGAAGGCGTCCTCCTCACAGCCTCTGATATTGAAGCACGAGGGCGAGGACCAGAGTTGGCCTCAGCTGGAACGGTTTTGGAGGTCATGGAAGATGTCAGTGACGACAACAACGTGCCTCTTGGCTTCGGCGTCGGAGGACTGCCTGTAGTGGATGGTGCCCTGGGGGCAAGCATGGATCCTCGTCGAGATGGTGGTGGAGGGCTTCTGGAAGACGCCATTGTTGATGCTGTCTTTACTGGAGAATTCGCAGAAGGGGTGATAGATTTCCTCAAAGCTGAGGGAGTAGAAGTGGTGGTTTTCGACAGGGTAGGAGTTGTAGCAGGTGCTTTGCTGCTAGAGGCCGCTTTCGTAACTCCAGACCCAAATGCGCCAGAATTCAACACCTTTGCACACATGGCTAAGATGAATTTACATCAGACTGAGGTGCGGCAAACGCACCTTCTTAACGGTTGGTGTAGGAGGACCAGATTTGGTCGGAGCACCTTTAGCCTTAGCGGAGATGACTAGTTTGTCCTTGCCTGCTGTTACCACAGCCTTTGAGTTAAGCTTCTTTGTCACCTCCTGCTTTGTGGAAGAAGGTGCAGCATCTATAAGCATGCCTTCGGGCTGCGTGTCTTCCTGCGTTATTACTGGATTAATCGCATTATCACGCACTGCACCATCGGCCGGCGTGTCATCCTGCAAGACTGGGTCTGGCTCTACCACGCCAACCGCCTCATGTTTACCATGAGTTTCAGGAGACGGGCCATCAACCTCGACAAAATCATCGGTATCTTCGATGTCGGAAGTCTGGGGGATGGTCTCTACGTCGACCATAATCACTGAAGATGATGGCGAAATTAAAATTGACGGTTCGAAAAGCCTATTGCAATTTGGAACAGTCGAACTAGTAAGTGAAGGAAGAATAAAGTCAAAAAACAACCAGAAAATAAAAGTTACAATATTAAACACAGGGACGCGGTGATCCCGCTCGGCGCCGGCCGTCACCGAAATTTGACCGAAATGACCATTTTATACCAATATTGTCATATTTTTATGTACAGTAATCATTGGGTCTATACAGCATACAAACGCAGCTCTATTTCAGGTCGGCATAAAGATTCAGAGCATTCAAAGCTGGCTCGTCGAGGGAACTATGATTGTAGCTCAAAATAGAGACCTTGCCAACATCGTTAGTTCTAATTAGCGAATATCTAAAATATACTTACACCTCCAGGTTCCACGTTGAAATGGGTTCCTGGTAATCGAACTTAAGCACATGGAATCACTGAATCAGCCAATTGTATCGTACCTAAAGCGAGGTCGAATCCTATCCATCGGGAAATGAAGACACGATTGAAGTGGCCGTGAGCAACAATTAGGACGTCACGCGTTCCCTTGCCCTCTTCGAAGTACTGTCTATGGTACTCTCGAACCTGCCAGAAATCAGTCTTAAATAGCATTCAAGTTATTGGATCAACCTTGGCAACTACACTGTCGACACGAGCGCACATATCTTCAACACTCTCGCCTCCAGGACAGCTAAGTTCAGAGTTGATCAGGATTGAGTGTGTGAAATCTGGTGGTAACTTACCCATCTCTCCAGATCTCCCACTTGGGATCTATGGAAAGAATTTCATGTTTCAATAAGCCTTCGTACTGTCCGTAGTCCCATTCTCTGACGGATTCATCAATAATGTGATCCGGGACCTTGGGTAGATGTTCGAATAACAGATGGAATGTTCTGTGGGCTCGCTGGCGGGGAGATATGAGGGCAACACATAGATTTTTGGGATCAATGGGTTCTGCAGATCAATATAATTTAGACGAGGTATGCAAACAAGGTGATACATACTGACTGCCTTCGCCGACCAAGATGTGTGCCTTAGAACTAATTTGTTCCTCTCCTCGCGCCGTCAGAGGAATATCAGTTGTTCCGGTCTGAAGAGGACGTTGTTTAAAGATCTATGAGCGCGTATGTGACGGGCACGTACGTGCCGTCTATCAGATGGTTGTCAGCCTTCACGGCTATGTAGACCAGAAGTCCCCAACTCACCCATTCAAGGACCATTCCGTTTCACCTTTGGGGAAAATCAATGACATATTTTGCATTCCAGATAAAATCTATAATATCGTGCGCGCACCATGTCTAATAAGAAAAAGTCTTGGAGTGAGAGGGGGCATGATGGTAGATGATAGATGAGTTATCAGCAGTGGGAAGCGAAAACTCGGAGACTAAAAAGGAGTTATCCAAAACGGGGCAAGCTGCGTAAACATTAAATATTGGTTCCGCTAAGCGCTTGCCCTCCGAAACCAAGTGTCTGCAACTTGAAGCTTGAAGCTTGAAGTCTGTCCTAGACTGGACGATGTTTGACGACTGTAACGTGCAATGTTATCTTCTTAACGCTCGTTACTAACTGTTTGAATAGTCGTCGAACATGCTGCTCCTACAGCAGGCCATTCACGTAGCACCGTACCTCTTCCACAAGTTCAGTATGAGGGTTTCGAGCAGTCGCCTTATGACAACGACATCAATGCCGAATTAGAACACACAAGTGCCCTGGTGTGTACACTCACATAGGACGCCTTAACAATTCACTCAATTCTTAAAGGGTCCTCAATTACCAAGCGTAGTTGCACCCAACACACCATTATTCGACCTCGGACGCGTTCAGTATACGCTTCCAGCGCCTCTCGTGTCCCTGGCGGTGGCCTCTGATGTGCTTTCAATGGCGTTAGCATCAAATACCATAGTCCTCATCGAGCTTTCTCATGCAGAACATGTCGTCACGATCCCCATCCCACGCAAAACGACGGAATTGAACATACACAAAATCTTTCTCGACCCATCAGGCCGGCATCTCATTGTCACCTCCCTTCAAGGCGAGAATTGGTACCTATATCGTGGCTGGAAGAAACCCAAGCAGCTCAAGACTTTCAAGATGGTAATCGAGAGCATTGCATGGAATAAAGCTGCATTACTGGCATCCACGCATTCCATGTCAACAAGAGAATTCCTGGTTGGCACGCGGAATGGTGGCATCTTCGAAGCTGTATTAGATGCCGGGGAAGATTTCTTCAAGTCACAGGAACGCTACCTGCAGCTCCTGTTTACTCTTCCTGAGAAGTATCCAGTCACTGGGATCAAGTTTGATTTGTTTCCATCTTCCGACCCGCGGAATGCCCTGGTCATCGTCACTACTCCTTCGCGAATATATCAATTCGCCGGCTCACCGGATCGACGCTCTGAAGAAGGTGGTCGTGTCTTTTCTTCCTTGTTTGCCAGCTATCGAGAGGCTACACCAAGTAAGTGATCAATCTTAGCGACATAGTCCTTTTCTGACATGAATAAGAAATATCTGAACTACCTGGAAGCCTACAGTATTCTGAACTTCACTTCTACACACCTAACGCAGACCAGGCACTGTCACTCCCGAAGAACCTTGCTTGGATGACTGGTATTTTTTGTTGTTGTCTATGATCGTCTTATACCTGACATGCTACATAGCCCCTGGCATTTATCATGGGACGCTCAACTTTGACCCAAATTCTGACGACCACATCGACTCAACACAGCTCCATCCATATCCTGCCGTTTCACCTGATGCACCCCCCGGAACCTCGGCGGCAGAAGTCCCTGTATCTATTTCCCTGACAGAGTTCCACTTCATCTTGCTATACAGGGACCGCATCGTTGGTATCTCCACCTTGAATGGCAAGCAGACTTACGAGGATTTCATGCCGTTGGTAAGTCGCACGTTTAGACGCAGGTTGCATTGTTGCTGAGGGTCGGTTCAGAGACAGAATGAGGTTGTGAGGGGACTTGCTGCGGACCCAGTTCGTAAAACATACTGGGCCTACACGGATCAATCCATATTCGAGCTTGTTGTCGGAAATGAGGGTCGCGACGTCTGGCAGATATACCTCGCTCAGCAAAAATTTGACGTCGCACTTCGATACGCAAAGGTCGGCAATATTACATTGTTTGCATTCGCTGAACGCTGACCAATGAGTTGAGCACAGACAGCAAGACAGCGAGATAGCATCCTGTCCGCTCAAGCGCGTGCATTCTTTGACGAAGGTCGCTATTTCCAGGCTGCACAATGCTACTCTCAGTGTTCTGCTCCATTCGAGGAAGTTGCTTTGAAATTCTTGGACGCCGGAGAACGAGATGCACTGCGCTCGTACTTGATTTCAAGACTTGAACGGACACGGAAGTCGGTACGCTTTTCCCCCCAAAAAAATTCAGCGATTTAGACCCTTATTGTCTCTGCATCGCAGGACTTGACACAACGTATGATGTTGGCCAGCTGGCTCGTCGAATTTTTTCTGAGCAGATGCAATGAGCTGGATGACTTATGCGCATCTGAATCGGTTACCAGCGATATCGAGAATCTGCAGACCCAGCGCGCGATCCTTGAAGACGACCTACGACAATTCTTCGATACATATAAGGTTCGCCTTTTCATCGCAATTTACTCCCTTGAACTTATTTTCGCAGAGCAATCTAGACAAGAATGTTATTTATGAGTTAATCCAAGGTCATGGGCGGACTGACATGTACTTACACTACGCTACCGTTGTCGGTGACTGCGAACGAGTTATTGAGCACTGGATACTGGAAGAACAGTGGACCAAGGCTATCGACGTGCTCAACGGACAGGTAAGCATGGTGGTCACGCACTGCAATGCACCCTGACTAACTGGAAAAAGTCGAGCCCCGAGCTATACTACCGCTTTGGCACCGTGCTGACCAGGCAAGCACCCAAGGAGATGATCGAATCCTGGTTAAAGCAATCTTCTTTGGATCCCTTGCGCCTCATTCCTTCCCTCCTTCAGCTGCAACATCTTCCTCGTGGCTCCCTGTCTCCCGACCATGCTGTGCGGTACCTTGATTATGTGGTATTTGAGCAGGGAAACAAGTCACCGATGGTTCACAACCTTCTCGTGACATTCCTGGCGTCACGGTTACTTCATTCTTCAGAAGAGGAAGGCCGGCTACTCAAATTCTTGACCTCGGCGCCCTCAGATCCGATGACTGGTAAACCATACTATGACCTCGACTACGCTCTTCGAGTATGCAAAAGAACGGGACGGACCCAATCATGCGTTCACATATACTCACAGATGGGTCTTTGGGAGAATAGCGTCGACTTGGCATTGGAGAAAGGTGACTTGGAGCTAGCGAAGGAAAATGCTAACAAGCCAGAGGATGATGCACCGTTGCAGAAGAAGCTTTGGCTCAAGATTGCGCGATATGTGGTGCAAGATAAACAGGACATTAAAACGTAAGTAGGATGGTGCATCCTTGGGGTTTCCCTTGCTCATGAGTTTGGGTAGCGCAATGCAGTTCCTGGACAACACGAATATACTCAAGATCGAGGACATCTTGCCATTCTTCCCTGATTTTGTCGTTATTGATGACTTCAAGGAGGAGATAGCGCATGCTTTGGAAGGGTATTCAGCCCACATCGACGACTTGAAACAAGAAATGGACGATGCGACTCGCACTGCGGAGTCTATCAAGCAGGACATCGCCGAGTTGAAGAATCGATTCGTAACCATCGATGCAGGGGAAAGATGTTCTGTTTGCTCTCAACCTTTGTTGACGAGGCAGTTCTATGTCTTTCCGTGCCAGCACACTTTTCATGCGGATTGTCTCATTGGATTGGTATGTTTATTTTCGTTGACTTTAAGAACTGTAATGAACCGCGTGACTACCGAAAGGCAAAAGAATATCTTCCGGCGCATGCGCTTCGGCGGATAATTACACTGCAAACCGAGCTGCTGAAGGGCGATGGGAAAGGGAATCCTGACCTTGCATTGTTGCCACCCAATGGGCATTCGCGCCAGGGGACTCGGCAACGCACACTCTTATCTGCGAACTTTGGCAGCCCCATCCAAAATAGTGCCAAGGCTGCGAATATGCTGGGACGAAATCTGCTTTCCGCTGGAGACCGGTTGCGAGATTTGATTGTTCCAGATGCTCTGGCTACGGTTGTGTCTGCGCCGGGCTGGATACCGGGTATTAGTGGCGGGAGGAAGGTTGGGATGGATAAAGACTTTGAGAAGAAGGTGGAGAAGCTGCGGGGCGAGTTGGACGATGTGCTGGCGAGCAGCTGTCCCCTGTGCGAGAGTGTTATTGCAGGTTTGGATAAGCCATTCGTGAAAGCAGGTGAATTGGATACGACATGGGCTCTGTAGGAGTTGTAATATAACAGAATGCTCTAGTCTCGCTATTTATCCATGTATCTTCTTCGTGCGCCCCGCTTTTCGTCGTAGCCTGGCAGCTTTTCTTGCTCCCATCTTAGGATGTAATCATTAGCTCATGAGGGGTATCCAAGGTAAGACGAATCTTACCTTGGCTTTATCTTCTTCTATTCTGCGCCGCTCCTCGGCTGCCTTTTTCCTCTCAGCGGTAATTTCTCGTCTCCTACGTCACATAAGCGCAAAGTTCTGCCACAAGATTGTGCTACTCACCGTTGCTTTTCAGCGTGCTTTTCCTCTCTGAGCTCAGTCTCAAGTTTTTTGACAGCGCTGTGTTTTGTAGTCTTCTTCATGCGCTCCTCAAATTTGGATTTGTGTCCAGTAGAGCATAGTGTTCGACTAATTAATTCTCGGGTGATTTTTTTTGTAGAGATGCTGTATAGTTGTGATACGTACAATGTAGCTGATCTTGGAGCCTTCCATGATTTACCAGAGACGCGTCCATTTGATGAAGAAGTAAGGGAGACGGTAGTGTCGATAAACTG
>PVYP01006991.1:4101-15245 GCA_002995295.1 Rhizopogon vulgaris
GCGCTCAGTGCTGAGAATAGCCTCACGTTCACACATGAACCTTTTGTTGGATTTGACATGTGGACGATTTTTGTTCAGTGCGAATGTTAGACCTTTTTAAATGGTTACGTCACGGGCTATTAGCTTTCAATACTAGCAAAAAAGGAAATCACGACAGTTTGTCTCTCCCGGCTTCGCAGGAACTGGATCACGAGCCGTTAGTCGAATGCTGGGATTTTGGGTTGTTGGACGGGGATAAGTCATCGTTTTACGCCTTGGCAATGACACGGTAGCCAAATGTTAAGCTGAATGATAACCACAGGTCCACAGCCACGGCGAACATGTGTGTGATCATGCCGGTGGTCGACATGCGTGGTAGCTCCACGTAGGCACCTTTGACGATGCTGTACTTCACCGGACCTGCGATATATCCTAGCT
Source organism: Rhizopogon vulgaris (assembly GCA_002995295.1). NCBI lineage: Eukaryota > Fungi > Basidiomycota > Agaricomycetes > Boletales > Rhizopogonaceae > Rhizopogon > Rhizopogon vulgaris. The sequence continues at coordinate 4,519 of PVYP01006991.1, forward strand.
ATTGTGCATGCACCAGGTATGTACATATGATTCCCCTCAGTGATACCAACCTACTGTTTGGCCGCGAGTTCTGCTAGCCACATCCGAGTCCGCACGAGATCCAAATCACGAGATTGACTATCCGCGATAGAACTTAGAAGGCGAATGTATTCCGTTATCCAGAAGAGACGAAGATATACTCGTACCTTGACAACATATCTTGACATCATCACCCTCGTCCTTTCTGTCATGATCTTCATATGTATAGATTGTGGATAAAGCACTTCGCCTTTGCCGAAATCAACAGGCCGCCCGCAAGGGCTCGTCTAGCGACAGAAATGCACCCCTGACTGATGCGCTCTAATCCTGGGTAGTCCGCGGTCACCTGTCAATCTTCGTGCTCTCTGCAAACCGAGGCGCGAAGCGACAGCAACCCCCGTCCAATACCAGTATCTGCATGCTTTTTCATCTGGTCCTGTTAAGCGGATATGCAAGCGATGGGTAGTGGATTTCCCCCCCTCTTGCCTGACTTCACCCATGTCCTCCGTGCCACTCAGATTCGAGCTGTTTGTGCTTGATACACCTTCATGCAATGGCTTACCAGGGCTTAAAATGACTGCCAAACGATACACCTCCCATTTTTCAGACCCCCAAGGACTGACACTTCTATTTGCGCATGGAGTGAGCGCGCGTCAGTAAGCTGTATTTTTCTCAAACGTGGTTTGCTGAATGGCGGGGATTGTGTAGACAAGGAACAGTGGGAAGCGATGCTTCGCTACTTGTTCCTCCATCAAAATTTGAAGCAGCCCCACAGTTATACTATACGTGAAGCCTGGTGCTTCGATTGGCTCAATCACGGAGATGCTGCTATTATTAACAAAGCTGCACTTGAGCGCCGCCCGCCTGGGGATGTCTGTGAGTCGATGAAACAATTCCTTGCCACTTGTGGTTTTTAATCTATACAAGCTGTCTCGGAATGGGCCGTCGCGATTGCGTCCTTCGTCAGATCGCCATATGTCAGGGACCATAGACTCGTTGGCTTTGGGCACTCAGCTGGCAACAGTGCAATGTCAATTGCCCTATTTCTCATCTTTCTCCTAAGCTGACCTTTGCATTAGAATGCTCTCCACACGCGAGTTTCCCTTGCGCAAACAACCCTTCCTTGCACTCTTTCTCATTGAACCGACAATGCTCACTCGCGAGTTGTGGGGAGCTCACCTGATAGAAGAAGAGGCAGTAGTGAAAAGGAGGGTGGACACCGCTCTCCATCGACGGAATGTCTTTGACACTCGGGAAGAGGCCGTCAATTATTTTCGCGAAAGAAAGCCGTGGAACAGACTTGATCCTAATGTATTGAATACCTTCATAGTGAGTGATCTTAGTATCTAGTACGAATTCCGAAGCATCAGGCGACCGGCTGTTACTAGCAACATGGTCTGCACCCAGTTGTCATACAAAATGGCAGCGAGACAGAAATAAAGTTCGCTCTCAAATGCGACAGACGCCATGAAGCGTTTGCTTATCAGGACATCGAAGGCCACTTTGAAGCTGCAGACCAGTATACTCGCATTTGCAGTACAGTCCCTGTACACATTGTATTTGGTACCAAACATGATTACGTGTAAGTAAATTTCAGCCAGTTTCCACCCTCTCCTGATTCGCTCCCTCGTAACAGTGCATCTTATTTCCAAGATTGTATGACGGACGTTTCTCAGGGGAGATACCCAGCTTCTGTGATAAGGGTCCCTGGAACTGGCCATATGGTGAGTTACTCAACTCTGATAGCTGGGCAGCTCTCATATACGAGCAGATCGTTCAACAGGCTCCCGAAGCCCTTGCCAGCGCGATATCTGTCGGCCTGAGTTCAATCGCGAGGGATTCGACTCCACATCTTGTGCATCGATTGTAATCAGTCAATTGCTTTCGCGGTTACCTAGATATGGTTTCTCCACATAGTTTCATGGACCATTGTTTCTTTTTATTCTTATTTGAATCATGAATGTAGTCGGAACCTGCTCCGTTGTATCGTATTGTCGTGTAGTAGTAAGAGACACATACTTGGAAACATCTTTCCTCATTCAAAAGTGGCGAACTGCCCGGGTAAGCGTTCCCCATGACATAATGTAATGCTGGACGCCCAGCTGGCACTAATGATGATAATGCACAGGAAGGGTTTACTTTCCAAGCCTCCACATACCGTCCTTAATATCGACCAACCCTTCTCTTCGAGCAGCTTCCATAAAACTTCCAAGTTGTTCCACAGTGCGATCGTAGCCAGGTGCAAACTTGAGCATTGTTTGTATTCGATCCAGCGGCAGCGAGCCCAAGTTTGTAAGCATTCCTTCGATGAACTGCATGTGGTTCACGGTGAGGTGAACCGCAATAAGCGCAAAATGACAGAAAGCACACCTTCCAGTACACTTTCATTTGTTCCGCCTGCTGCTGCTGCACGCTCATCACCGGCGGTAGCTCCCCCGTTCCTGCTGTTAATTAAGATAAGTATCAAAATATCTTAAGTTTAGATCTGGACGAACCAGGCTCAAGTACTTGTGGTCTGGTCTCTGGCGTTGGGCCTTCAGCAACATTAAGCAACCTAAATACACCCTCCGAGTCTTCTTTCAGAACGTGCATGTCTACCCAAGTCGCAAGGGCTTTAATGGCTGCGCTCCTGGTGACAGAGCCGACGCGGAGGACGAGTTCATCTACTGTCCATATGTCTGTTACACGAGAAATTAGTCCTTTAATACGGCCGTGAAGGGTCCACTTACCCTTTTCGGAGAAGAGTTCAATGAATGCAGCTTCCAGGGGAGGAACGTCAGCCTCCAATGTCCTATCTTCGAGCTCGAGCTGAAGGTGCACCCGGCCAAGATGCGGTAACCAACGGAGGACCTTATCAGGTTTGAACACAGAAAACTCTTTTGCATACTGCTCTTGCAGGCTATACCGGTTCAGAATCAGAACCAGCTACAGGAAAAGGAAAAGGACATACATCTGGAATTGACCAGGCATGACCATGTCACTGGACTCGAGTGTGGGCCAGAAATGGCGAGATATTATTGTAGGATGCATCGGACCCTGTGCTCCAAATGTTGGTTTTGTGCCTTGCCATATACATAACCACAACTTACTGCTTTCTGTGATTGCACATGTTGGTCTATACGGCGCGAATCCGTCATGTCTCGCAGCATAACTTCGCATACCTGCAACGCCGCTTCGCCGAATCGAATCTTCAAGATCTCAACATTACGCCGCTGTGTGTACCTGCATGAGTATAGACTATAGCCGAGAGGCGGTTACTAACTTCGCGGTCAATGTTCCCATCCTTCACGGCCAGCAGGCGTTGTGCTAGAAGTACTTGGAGCTCCTTAACGAACAGGTCCTTCGTATCATATATGCTGACTATGGTGCTGATGATATCGCTGGATTTGCTTGCGCGGAAATCTGGCCCAGCATCAATGGGTTCTGGATTCCAGTCGGGATCAGAGTAATTCTCCATCTCGGGCTGCTGAAGTGGTTGAATGGGTTCGTTCTCGTCTACCAATGAGTCCTCACTCTCTCCGTCTCCAACCAAGCTCGCAACTATGCACCGTATGGTGTCAGGCCGATCTCTGACCAAACATACCGATGTCATCAGGAATTCGTCGGTTCAACTTCGCATGCACGTACCGAAGATATCTTCTTATGGGATCCGCTACTTTAAACAGGAGCACTCCTGGGGGATCTATAATTCTCAGACACTTGATCGTGGAGACATATTGCACGAGGATATCTTTCGTATCTGCACCCGGATGAAGTAGGCGCTTCTTAATCCTGAAAACCCACGTCAGAGTTGTTAAAGTTCACAACGATGAAGTACGACATACGCTCGCCGTAGTGTGCGCACGAGGTCCGCACGTTGATCAACACGCGCCAAACATTCCTGCGTGTACAAAACAGAATAAGAAACATTTGTTGACCGTAAAATCCATACCGACCTTCAGGTCTTGGAGGGCGCCTGCAGACTCCGAGAAATCGATGATAATGTCAAACATTTCTTGCGTCCTGCAAATGAAGCGAAGGTTTGCCTATGATATGCGGCTAAGATACAGATTCTCACCTTAGGGTGCAAAGTGTCTTGTGCATATGGAAGTCGAATCTCGACCCTACCCCTTGCATCATTGTCTTTGCCTCATCCGCTGGGTGCGAGTCAGCAGCAGCCGGGGACCGCATGACTGAAGATAAATCACCATTAGTTGCTCCTCTTGCAAATGGATACAGCATCCATGGTACGATTTTGTCAATCATCCAGGTCCGAAGGGTTCCAAGCATGGGTTCCGCCCACTTTTTGGCACACGTTTCCTTTACATGTGATTCGATGATCTCGTATCCTATGCTTGCGATAAGGGTTTCATAGCGATCGATGAGGCTAAGTGTATCAAAGGCTTGCCAAAGGACGCGATCTTGAGGGTCCTGCGCTTGGGATATTATACGCTGCAGCGTAGCTGAAACAAGGGTCTTTATTCCCCGAGAAAAAGATGGGGGAAGAACCGAAAAAAGGTGAGTTTGGAAAGCAAGTGTATAAGCAGATATGATCGTCGGCCCCAGGCTAATATACGTTGAGCATACGTATAGCTTTGGGAAGGATACATAGTACTTACTCTGCAGTTGGTTTCCACGCGTCGTACCACTCGACCAGGCGATATATAAGCGATCGTATTGGTTCTGGATTGAAACTGCTCTGTAATGAGGAATTGAGCGACGGCATACATTGTAGGCGTGCTGAACAACCTCGTATAGAGCCATATGTGCCTCAACTTCTCGGGTGATCAAGTGCTGGCTCTTTCGCATGTCCTCTTCGTTCCTCAGGTACGACGTCACACAATGAATGAATAGTCTCACCAAGGAAAACGTCCATCATGACAGGTAACCTCCTACACTCTCCGATAACGCCAAACGCCACCCTCACTTGATTCAAGTCTGATTGAGACTCAGTAATGATATAGTGACGTGCCGATTTAACAGACCATATTGCTTTCGTGGCGTAGGGTCGTTCAAATTGCGTGGTCTCAGAAACTCTGTGGCCAGAGTCCATGCCTGGACGCGAAGTTCGAGGATGATCATGCATGGCAGTTGAAATGACGTACCTCGCTAAAGGCCAGCAGACCAGTTATTCCTGACTCGCCGCGATTAAGACGGTTGAATGACTCTTGCCATTTGGCTGCAACTTGGGCTCGCACGGCACTCGATGCCATCGACGGTCAAGCAGTTCCACAAATTCTGACATGTCTACATAAGTGAGATTATGTAACAAAGCACTAGCGTTGCTAACATTCGCCAAAGTTCAATTCCCCCGCCGCTCATAATAAATGAACATGATATTCCAGAGCGAGATAATTACAGTGCATAACTTAGGCCCACTTCTACGCCAACGTTACTAAATGTCACTCGAACAATTCCAGAACATGAAAAACTTGACGAAGCCGAACGTCAACGCAATAGCCAGGCACATGAATAGCAATCGAGGCTGGCATTCAAATTTGTGTTGCATTGCCAGCGTCGCGACAAGGAACTTTGAGGGAGGGCCTTTAGCACCGGCCTCATCAATAGCAGCGATTTCTTCAACGGTAAGCGCAGCTACGTGATTTAAATCAGATAATGTCGTGTGTCACGATTTGAGAGTTTGAGACATACGGAGATCCTCAACAGCGAGGTACTCTTGAAGTCGTTCCTTGGTTCTGCTTGTCCTAAAATTATGAATGCTGAGACAGGTGAATTATTCAGAAGGTTGATAGACCTACGTGACGATTGTTACACCTTTACTTCTGACCCAGGAGAAGATAACCTGATTAGGAGTCGCGCCAATACGCTTAGCAGCGGCGTCGACAACTGCATCAACTGGCCCTCCAGGATTCTGCGTAATAGAGCTGTCCAGTGTGAGCGATGAGTATCGAAAGAGCAGTCCGGAGACTCACTTCAAACTTCCATATGCTTCCACAACGATGTTCTGCTTCGCACAATATTCAAGCAAAGATTTATGTGAAGCATAGTTGTACGGGTGGAAGTTAATCTGCACGTTAAATTCATTGTTTGTATTTAACGTCGGTGTTTAGAAGAATTTACCTGGTTAACCGTAGGTTTAATAAGCGCGGTCTTCAGGAGTTCCTGAAGCTGCTCGGTATCGAAGTTGCTAACACCGATGCTCCTAATAACCATGACAATCAACGAACCATGTTCGAGTAACGAAGGGCACACCTTGCTAGCCCATCTTTCTTTATCTTCTCAAATTCTTGCCATCCAGACTCAAAGTTAGGCAAACTCCTCGGAAAGTGTACCAGATACAAGTCAAGATAAGAAATGCCGATCTCAACGAGCCCATATTGAGTTTTCCATGCTAGTAACTCGCGAGTGCTACGTGGAGAACTTACCTTGTTTAGGCTTTGTTGAATAGCCTGCTGTGGTGTTCCGATACCGCTATATTTGGTAGTGATATACAGACTCGAGCGAGGAAGACCAGCCTCCTTGATAGCCACTCCCACATAGCTTTCTGTCTGATAAACTTTTCAGAGCAATCCATGAGTATACGAGGATTTGCAGTAGGGGTAATAACGTACACTGCGCGGTGTCGATATGTGAGAATCCATTCTCGATTGCCTGGCCCACATAGTCTGTGACATCCTGATATTTCATGGTGGACCCCGTACCGAAGGCTATGGTGGGGAACTAGGACACGCAATCAGGTGTTTGAAGCGGTGATACACACTTTCGCGGAACAACATGTTACCTCATTTCCATCATTGAGAGTGACAGTGCCAAATGGCATAGCGGGATAGAGGCAAGACGGTCCTGAGAGAAAGAATGTCTAGCGTCGACAGACATGCATAAGTACTATTAATGGGCCTGATGACTAGCCAATGTTATTCAACCTCGGCGGGCCGGTTTTACCGTGGCGACCACTGACAAACATACAAACATTCAAGTTGTTATAGCGCATCTGCCCAATCCGACATCTTCTGCATTAATGATGAGCTACTTACATTGAAGTTAGGGAGGAGATCGTTGCGTCCCTTCATCCAGTCGTAAGTGATCATTGTCACGTCACCACGACACATGTCGTTTTGCCTGAGCAATTCAATACAGTTACAACTTAAGCGGGAAGTGTGTCGGGTAGAAATCAGTATGTTTATCGATGTAATCATCATGGGTTTTGTCCCAGCTTAATCTGCGCAGCCTATCCTCCAGGAGAGTAAGCAAAAAATTGATCAACCTCCATATGCTACAACTGACTATGCAATGGGTTTGGTGAATGCTTTTACCGTCGCCATGTAGCCTCCGCCGTGTTCGTCCGAGTACCTAACCATGGCAGAAGACGGGTTCTCTCCTGTTCTCAGCAATTGATCAAGTGTTATATGTACTGGCCGCGCTGGAAAATATCGCCCGTCAATGATCGCCTATGACAGGGAAGTAATGGGTTCGACCATCTCCGGCTATCCTATCCCAGGCGGCATCGATTTCTGGAAATGGAGGGCCACGATATATTGAAGCAGCAGTCAACCCAAGTCAAACTTACAATGCCGATGGATTCAATGGCCCCGTTGGCTGGAGCTGTAACGGGTAAATGAGGTCCTAAAAGTTGACGTTATTCAACCTACAGTACATAACTGCATCATTTATTGGGGACGCTCGTGCTCATAACTTGAAGAACAACATCCTTATCAACACCAACACACCATGGCTTACCCATGGCCAAAGGTAAAGGAAGTGGTATCCTGGGGGGAAACTGATTTCTGTATCAAGACGTTTCAGATAGCCATCGTCGACTCCGTGAACAGGAGAACTTTGAGGGGGATATACTCCTGGCGCATAACATGCCAAAGGGATTTAAAGATCAAGTAGATGGAATGCGAACTAGATAGTCGGCACGTTTTAAGCATTTGCAAAATACAATACCTGCTACCCGGGGCTAACCAGTGATGACGACAGGCAAGATCTGATGATGCTTGGCTTGGCATACGAGGACTTAGAAGAAACCTCCCTGCATTGGAACAACAAGAGACGATATTGACCTTACTTTATCTCACCCTGGCAACATGCCACGTTTCAGAAGGACGTTCTGCGCACCGACGTCACTGGTCCGAAGGAGTTAAATCTCTGAACCAAACTCTGGGGCGTAGCAAAATTCTGATCATGAAGCACACTCCGGGGTTACTTCGTGAGGGTCTCCGCGAATTTCCATGCATTCGCTGGCATGTCTAGACTGGGATGAGAAGGTTAGTTGCGGCTCATCGAGATCATCAACACGTACGATAATTTTCAAGACGTGGCACGTCTGGGATGCTGCATTGGGTAACTTGCATGGCAGTTACCCCGACGCCTTCAATCTATTGAAGAAATAGCAGTAGGTGTATTGTAGTGGATGAGTCGAGCGTTCGGTCCGCGCCGACTTCGACGAAGTAGCCACCGCATTATGTAATATCGCTTATTGTACGATATCGTAATTTGCAAATCAGGCATCGCAATCACGCGCAGCATCACGTGCATGTACACCGACGATAAGGGGGAGGGGAAGTTCTAATTGGCACTTCAACTATTCCTTCTATAATTCCAAATGGACAGCCCTGTCATACCATTCATCCCGGCTGATGAGTTCACTCCAGAGCCAGACGTCGTGATAAATGATCATCCAGAATCGCCACTGCGAAAGCGAGCCCGCTATCACAGCCTCACTATAGATGCGTCCGAGCCAGCCCGATCTCATGTTATGGTTTCAGAGGAATCAAAGGATCCCGTCAGGGACGATACCTATTATATGTCCGATGGGAGCTGCGTTCTTCGTGTGCAGAACACGTTGTTTAATGTATGATCCAACGTTGAAGTGAGGATTAGAACAGTGAACTGAATGACTCGTGGTGTAGGTCCATCGCACAATCTTGTCCAGAGACCAGTCATCTTTTGGACCTATGTTTACACTCCCGCAAGGCGAATCCCAAGAAGAGGGGTTGTCGGATGACAATCCCATTGTTCTACAAGGAGATTCCGTGCAGGAATTCCGACATTTCCTCTGGGCGCTCTATGCTCTGTGAGTTTTATCTACGCCTATATCTTGTTTCAGTGTCCTCATACTCGAGTCTTCTAACTCGCGAAAGCCCATCAGAGTTTGTGTCACTTTGGTCTCCAAAGGCAGACCTTAACCGGCTAATTGACATCGCGAAGGTGTCCAGCAAGTACTCCTTCAAGTCCACGGAAACATGGGCATTAGATGCAATTCAAGAGCATGTTGAACAGAAACCGTCTCCCCTGTCCAACGGCATCCCACTAGCATTCGCATCCCCGTCAAGCACTCGGGCTTCGGGTTTTTGGGAGAGCAAAGAACAAATTGCACGCTTGTTCAGGCTCGCCCAAACGTGTTCGCATGCACGTTTACTGGATACGATGATCCAGCTCCTTCGACAGCTAATGTCAGCATCTTTGCACTACTCATACCTGGCCATGACTCTCGCAGATGAGCTTAACATCCGGGACCTACGAGGTGCAGCGTATCTTGAAGTCATGCAAAAGGCGGCCTTTGTCTGCGTCGGAGAGAATGATGATCACACGAACGTGGAGGGTGACATCCAGGAAACGAGTGGGGGGATGCAGCGGCTGGTGGTCAGCCCAGTGCAGCAGCTGAGACTTCTGTCAGGATATCACCGCCTTTCTAAGGCATGGGAACGACTGCGAGCTGTACCTCCGCATTTTGAACACGCGCCGTCCTGCGGTGCGACGTGGCACCAACATGGATGCACTCAGAGCTGGACAGATTTCTGGAAGGAGAAAACGAAGACGGAAGGCGTGTTATCCCTTGGCTCTGCAAATGTCCTTGGGAGATTGGGGGTCATTGTGAAGGAGTTTGACAAGTGGGGATCTGCGACATATATGCACCACGACTGCAAGGCCGCAGCAAGGCGATCTATTCACGAGAAGGTGAAACAGATTCAGGAAGCGCTACCGGATTATTTCTCAGAAGGTGGTGAATATTGACGTCGTCCGGTTCGGTAGAGCACGCATACATAGCACTGCTAGATTCTGCTGTTTGAGTGAGAGATCCCGTGAATACAGTGGAAACGGTCGGTCAGTATTAATATTGCCCTGTCCCGGCGGTCCTCATGCTGTTTGACGTGTCGTCAACAACGTCGCGCCTCTTCCAAGGCCCGTCTGATACATGTCTTTCTCCGTAACATATTGAGCTGCCCATCATGTCCTGTATCAATGTGTCGATATTGTCAGCTGAAGGCAGTTGCTCCTTTCCGACTTGAGACCCCTTCATGAGTGTGTGCTGGAATCTTTCATCCTCCTCCAGCTCTTGAACTCGCTGTCTAAAGCCACGTAGTATTTCCTCAAATAGTACTACTTGAGGCGATCAGCATAGGCACTGGTGAACGATGATGTACGACACACGCTTCTGCTCTCCTGGATCACTGGGAGGGATAATTAAGACATCTTTCAAGTTATGGACTTCTTTGTCTTTCGGGTCATCAAGTCTAAGGTTGGCGATCCACTTTCGCTCGAAAGCATCCTGAGTCAGTCCCGAGTCAGACATAGATGTCTCATCAGGGCCGTATGCGGTTCCGACAGAGCTTGCAGGAGAAGGAGGGCGAATGACAGGGGAGGCATACGCAGGGTCGCCGGTGTGAATCTGCTGAGTCTGTGGCATCACAGAACCTGACTAGGCCTGACTCAGTGACTGGGAGACAAGGTGGGATAAGACGGGCTTTGAATAAGCCGGAGATCAG
>PVYP01006992.1:30998-44589 GCA_002995295.1 Rhizopogon vulgaris
TAAGGAGGATTGCCAAAGAACCATCCTTGGAAGATGTAGGTGTTGACGGGGTGCGTGACGATGTGGCCATAGATATCTGGTGTCGAGGATCAATGGTCGCTATCATATTGTCTTCTCGTATAGGCAGAATGCCAGTGAGACTGAGAGAAAACTGGGGGCGAAAAAGTTGTGGACGAGGATGGATGGATGGGAGGAAGTGGAGATGAAGAGGCAGAGGGATTTACTACGAGAGACGGGTGTGCTCAAGCAGGCGAGGATCATTACATACCAGCCCAAAATCTTGGTATACCTTGAATTCTGGTGACCTGAACGTGAGCGAGTCAAGAAAAACAAACTCATATCTGCAAAATTGTCGCCGTTCGCGGTGTACGAAGTCCTGAACTCCTGCGACCATAAACAGCTGACTTCGAGATCCTCCTTTGCTTACCAAGAGAGCGTGGTGGTCCGGCTTTCCATAAGTGGGTCATTCTAAAGCCACTGTAAGCTCTGATGGGAGGCGTACTACGGTACAGTATTACTTATTGACAATTGTATTATTGTATTATATTATAACAAAATTAAAGATTAAATACAGTTGAAGTGACAAAATTCAAATGCTTACAAATCTTCCTAAATCGCTCACCAGTTCACGGTGAGCACTTGTCAAGTTGTCACCGCCGCGCATTCTTCTCCCCTCTCTCTCTCAAGTTACTAAGGAAACCCTCATCGTTCACAAAATTTCTGCCCAAAGTGACTTCGACTCGCGCTCTTTTTCGTCGCCCTCGAGTTGGTACAGACATGGCCATCCTCCCGCTAACATCTCCCTCCTTTCCTAACAACAACACACCCACCACTCCCTTGTCTGCCTCTAATCGCGTACCATTAATCTTTCGGCGGTTGCACAGATTTCAGCAAATGGTGTGAAGTTCATCTTCTCGAGCTCGGTATACAAGTGCTAAGCATTGCCTGCCCAGGACTTTGAGCTTGCCTTTTGGCAACTGTCTTATCTATGTTTGGCACCAAAGAGAGTGTGAGCCAACCTCTCAGCTATGTGTATAATTATGGCCCATTGACACCTGTCTAGTTATAGAAACGTGTACTATCACAAGCGTACGTCAATATATTACACCTTGTCTGAAGTCGATGTTTAGGGTTGCGATATAGAGACCAAGAACACCTGGGCAAGAGATGATCCAGCGATTCTAATCCTACTATTTGCAAGCCTTTTTGGTGAGCTTCAATTTGGTTCTCAAATCATAATTCCTTATTCGCGCTCAGTGGCTGCAATAGCATGGTCTATTGTGTACTCCTATTCTCCACTACAGGCCGCGCGATTAGCCTTCCTGATGATACTGCGAGATTACCTCCTTGTCGGTGCAATAAGCGCAACCCTCATTTGGTTCGTTACTCTTATCTCAAATCTCACTTAACGTCATCCCCTCCTTTAGGTTCTTCGCCAACCGGGTGTTGGTATCCCCTTCCTCTCATTCATCACCTACAGACTCTTCAGTCGAATGGGCATATGCCTTTGACGTTCATACGAACGCATTTTTTCCTTTGTATCTGACACTTTATCTAGCCCAACTTTTCCTTCTTCCCGTAGTATTCAAGGACAACTGGGTTTGCCTCCTTATTGGAAACACCTTATATCTTGCAGGGTTAGTCTTGGAGACAACGCGAATTTGTCCGTTCGATTATTGATTGCAAACACAGCTTTGCCCAGTATATCTATGGAGTTTATCTCGGACTGAGTGGTATGCAAGTCACCTCTTTCCCGTCTCGCCCCTAATTCTTTACACACAGCTCTGCCATTCTTGATACGCTCCGAAATATTGCTTGCCCCGCTTTTACCGTTATTCGCGAGTTATGTTGTGTCGTTGTTGGGTTTCCATGTTGCAAAACACGTTCTGAAAGCGTACTTTGGTTCATAATACACTGCATTGTACAGGACAAGAACGATAGACGCTCTTCATTGATTATTCCAGTTGTTTGGGCCGCAGTAGTGTGCAGTAAGGTTGAGAGCAATAATAATAGATGATTTTCAAGCTGTGGTTGGGCCAGGGGTTCACACCCCAGTCACCGCCACTGGGCGTCTCTTCACTCCCTTTTCTCCGTGTGCGACCGATATCTTCTCTTCATTCAGTTCCTATTATCATGCACATCGCCCAAGCTCACGTCGACCGTGCTATCGAACAGATCCAACACAAAAAACCTCCGCCCGATATCGACTTCACCCAACACGTACTCGAAGATGGCAACACAATCAGCACGCAAGAGCGGGTCGTCAAAGATGTACGCCTGCGTCATTCGTTCATCGCATTAACCACCTGCTCAGGCAATGGCTGCAGGTGCAAGCACCAGCTATGAACGTACCGACGGATGCCCAGTTTTTCTCCAGACAAGATCCAACCAAGCCTGACGTAGCGTTCCTCAAGAACCACTTCTACCGCGAAGGCCGTGTCACGGAGGATCAGGCGATGTGGATTTTGGAAAAAGCAACCACGCTCCTTCGTGCCGAGCCCAACGTCTTGCAGGTCGACGCGCCAATCACTGGTGAGTTGTGATTGTCGTCTGTCCTAGCCCCGCGGGATGCCACCCCACTTTTTTTCAGTTTGTGGTGATATCCATGGCCAATATGTATGTTCAATCCATCGCTAATCGGGGCACATTACTGATCGACTCTCCAGTACGACCTCATGAAGCTGTTCGAGGTTGGTGGCAGTCCAGCGGACACACGTTACCTTTTCCTGGGGGACTACGTTGATCGAGGATACTTCAGTATAGAGGTGCGTCTCGCATCAATACCCGTGACAATCTACAACTCATCCCACAATGCAGTGCGTACTGTACCTGTGGTCGCTCAAGATCTGGTACCCCGACACTCTCTTCCTCCTCCGTGGCAATCACGAATGCCGACATCTCACAGATTACTTCACCTTCAAGCTCGAATGTACGTTCTAACCACCGCATCTCTCCCCCCTCAATGTCACCACCACTGACGCCAACGCCACTTAGGCAAGCACAAATATTCAGAGCGCATTTATGACGCCTGCATGGAATCATTTTGTGCCCTTCCACTTGCTGCTGTGATGAACAAGCAGTTCCTGTGTATCCACGGCGGTCTTTCACCAGAACTCAACACTTTGGACGATATTAGAACGGTATGTCCGTTCGTTCGCGGATGCGTCGACGCAAATAACATTTCTAGATCGACCGCTTCCGCGAGCCCCCGACGCACGGGCTGATGTGCGACATCCTGTGGTCGGATCCTGTGGAAGATTTCGGGCAAGAGAAGATGAATGAAAGCTTTGTCCATAATCACGTCCGGGGTTGTTCCTACTTCTTCACGTGAGTCATCTCCTGATGTGATGGACTGCGATTAATTGTCAACATTTACGTGCAGTTACCAAGCTGCCTGTCAGTTCTTAGAGCGAAATAATCTTCTTTCAATTATCCGCGCACACGAAGCGCAAGATGCCGGGTATGTCTTCCTTCTCCGTCGTCCATCCATGCTTGTGTATTTATTTATTTGTTCGAAATAAAAAGGTATCGCATGTACCGGAAGACGAAAAGTACAGGCTTCCCATCTGTCATGACGATCTTTTCTGCACCCAACTACCTCGATGTGTACAACAACAAAGCCGCTGTCTTGAAGTACGAGAGTAATGTGATGAACATTCGGCAGTTCAACTGCACGCCTCATCCATACTGGCTACCTAACTTTATGGACGTGTTCACATGGAGTCTGCCCTTCGTGGGAGAAAAAAGTACGCCCGTTGAACCATTTTTTAGGCAGTGTTGGAACTGAGTGGGGGATGTATTTAGTCACGGATATGCTTGTCGCTGTGCTAAATACGTGCAGCAAGGAGGAGCTCGAGGAGTCTGACGAGGAGAGTGTGGTGTCACCGGTGTCCCGCCCCGAAGAGACGGTGGAGAGGCGAAAGGTCATCAAGAACAAGATTCTTGCGGTCGGACGCATGGCGCGTGTATTCGCTCTACTTCGGTATGGGATTTTTCTTGTGGACTCGCGTTGTATTGATCTGACAAATCACGCGTAGAGAGGAGTCGGAGAAGGTATCGGAGCTCAAGAGTATATCTGGTTCTGGAAAACTGCCGTACGGAACACTGGCCTTAGGTACAGAAGGTATTAAAGATGCCATTTCTGGGTTTGAAGACGCGTGAGTGCCTAGTTCTGGTTCCTTTCTTTTACCCCGGTGTTAAATCCCATCCCTCCCATAGACGAAAGTCGGACATTGAAAACGAACGCCTCCCTCCAGAACTTTTCGACGCGGAAGAGGCAAAAGCCTACCTGGCTCAAGCACAATCCGGGTCACTACCGACGACCCCAGCAGCAGAAGGTGCCGAGTCCCCGGTGTCTCCGACTGGTGCTATGGACCCTTCCGTATCGTCTGGCTCACTGACGTCCATACCTAGTCTGCCGGGCACCGGACAGCTCCCGGCACCGGGGACATCGCGTACGCCGTTCAGGGGCAGGCATGGCCGGCAGGCCTCGCTTGGGACGACGCTGACGAGTCCCTCGACGAGACGCCGGAGTTTGGAGAGCACTATTTCGATGATCCAGGAAGCGCTAGATGGGAGGGATTTGGAGACTCAGGGGTTACCTGGGAATGGCGGTGATGGTTCTCATAGTTGATTGGGACTGCAAGTGATGCTACTAGTGATAATGTATATCCATAGTCCCGTTTTCTTATTCTCTTTCAGATTTTTAGTCAAGTGATGGTAAATTGCAGCCTGGTGATGTATGTAGGTGCTGCGCGTGAGAGAAGTCTGGGACTTCAATATGATTATTACATGGAGGAATTTTATCATGATTGCTGACTGGGTGCGATGCATTGAAAGCACGGGTCAACCCATTACTGGGTCCTTTCTATGAGCATTTTTTTTGCATCAGCATTAGTTCTTTGGGGTCGTTGACCTACACTGGACGTGTACCGGTGAGGGAGCTCAACTTGAAGTGAGCACCTCGATATCGTGCAGTATCCACTCCAAGTATGGCGCGATTTTGACGTCGATGAAACGGGCCATCGATGATCGTTTCGAAGTCATGCGAGGAACAAGAACACGCTGCTATCGACCATGCGGAAGCAGGACGGGAGACAGTGCTTGCTAGTACTAATGCTTTCAAGTTAAAGTCTCGTTTTACAGAATTGTAAAAGCGATTGGCTCCGATGAGCGACGTTATCATCGAGAACTTCAAAGCTTTGTGCGCCACCGTAGGTAGACCAATGGAAGGAAGACAGTCGTCCAATTCACCTAAGTAATACCAAGGATAAGAATAGTACTCGTACTTCTCAGACGTTTCTACAACCACAGATCAGAGGCATCTTCAGCCCTAGTCCGGGTGGGCCAGATGAGCTATCCAAGGGGAATCCATCTCTGATATTCACCGACGACTATGGTCGAACAATTCCATGAGCATCAGGACTAGGATATGCTAGTGTCCAAAAATAAGCAGAGCGAAGCCACTGAATGGAAATAATAGTCGTTCCAGTCTGACTACCTTAAGGGGGCCTCAGAGACTAGGATTTCACTTCATATCTAAATGGACAGGATTGCTTTGGGTCTTCCGACATATGATTAGTCTTCGGCGGGTCTCAGTCGGTGGAATCTGGTTGGCACAGTGAGAGATTGGTAATACGTGCCTTGACGTTTTCCGTATTCTGTGAGGGTAAAATGGTGTGGTGAAGGGTACAGTATGCGGCGGATCACAACTATTTCCGAGCGGCAGTGCCAATACTGGAGCTTCTTTGAAAGCCGCCACCCTTTTGGGTAGTTTTCGTTTCGAGTTCTCGTGCGAAGAAGCGTCGGTTGATTGAAAGAAGTGTCCCACAGGATGCAAGCATTACATAAACTTTTTGGTGTCAACTGGTTTTGCAGTGCATATTGGTTCTGGTCCCCGGAATACGGGCAAGGTCGTACCCGGGTGACTGGAATCTTTGCCACAGTTCCGATGGCTATCGTTCCCACCAACGCCTACTCCGGCATCCACGACCAACCATTATCATCAAAGTTCGCGCGGGAGTACGTATCAGACGCGTATGACGCGTTGAAGAGGTTGTGGATGGTAAACAGGTTCCATTCTCTGTCTTTTACCTCCCTCGCTGGTCTACGTTTTTGTGTTCCCCTGGGGCTGGAGTACCTCTCGAAGGCCCCTATTTAGTATTTTAAGCATTGGCATTTGGGGTCACATGTTCCCGTTGCCTTAGGATTATGGGTTTGTATGTACCGTTCTAACGTGTATGACTACACTGAAAAACGTATATAACGACGGTAAGAAGGTACTTAATAATGAACGATCGACAAGAGTAAAAAGGGGTGACAACAACATGTGCTAGCATGGCTTGACTCATCTAATAGTAGCGCTGCACAAGGAATACAAAACGACAATGACCAATACCCTCACAATAGTGAGGTAGGCATACTTATGTACCCCTCTTCTTTCCCAAGTGGACCTCAGAAGTATGACGCCACATGCAGTCGCGCCGCATGACATCAACTGCGGGATCATCGCGTTTATGATAATTGCAACCTTCCCAATGGCATTTAATCTGCGCATTTTGTGGCCCAGAAAAGTGACTGGATTTACAATGCGACTTCAACGCTTCCAGTGGCCCTGTAAATTCACAGGGTATACCATCAAGTAGCCATAGGCAGGAGAGCAAAGGGGGAGACGAGGAATTGAGGCTGCTTCTGGCAGGCTTGCAATAACATTGTCCCAGGTAAGAATGACAAATCCTGCAAAACGAGATCGGGACTGGATAGGGCTGGTTGGTTGACAGCCAAATCTGATTGCATGTATCACCACCGTGATTTGAAGAATGGACCTGGGTTAGAAGTCCAATTTGCGAGGATTCCACAGTCAAAGGCAGGCTCGGAGTGACAATGGATGAGAATGACCTGCTTGGAGGGCCTAGTTGAGGGAAAAGATTCTGCCACTGATGTAACGAGTCATTAGACGGCGGGAACAGAAAGGAAGATGTTTCGGCATGGCCATTCAGATACGGCCTATACGAGCATGATTGTGAGCACAATAAATGTTCATATAAAATGAGAAAGATATACATCATGGGAAATATGTACGAAGATGGGTTGCTTCCTGTTGTAGGGGGGCTGGGGTGCCCGGAGCTGGTGCCTCCTGGTACAAGTTCATAGTGCTGGGAGCTGTGATGGGTGGGAGGATTATACCAGGAGGTATCGTTCGACACAAATGCAAATGCATCGCTTTGGGTCATGTCAGAGGCCCTGACGGGGTTGCATGTGGAATCATATTGGCCCTGAGTGAAGCCTTGGACAGGTGTCCATGGGGTGACGAAAGTGGGAAGAGCAGAATAGCTAGTCCCGGTGTTAGATATCTGGAAGGAAGAAAAGGAGAGCACTAACATAGGGTCTGACATCGTAAATCCATCATCTGGATGTGCCTTTGAGTTCTGTAGCGTCGGAGATATCTTTAATGATCGACGTGACAAGGAAAGATCGTCTAAGAAGTCCTACCATATCGGATTACCAGTTGAGTCTACAAAGGAGTTGTAAAATTGGTATTGCACCGTCGTGCTGTGGAATTGCAATGAAGGTAAGCAATGACAGAAGTTATAGGGTCTACAATTGGGGGATATTCATGCAGGATTCCGGGGAGAGCATGGGTATCCCGCAGTCCTTAAATGTCGCAAACGGAAATGGGACGGAATTAAATTATGACAATTCATGGCAAACCAAGTCGTGTAATGGCAGAACATTGTGAGGAATCATCAGAGGTTTGACATTTGTCCAAGAACTATCATTGCAGCTTACTGTTCTGGATAACTTGTAGCATCGCGAATGTCAGGATCCTACCCAAAATCATATACCTACTATTAGATGCGAAAGGGGTTGGTCGCGTGCGTTTGACTTTTGCCTTCACAATCACCTGTGGAGAGTATCATTACTCCATTTGACTAATCAACAACTCACGGTGCGCCTATGTTTCTAAATTAGGTAAAACCCGTCACGATAATCAGATTGTTGTGTTCGTCATTTATTAAGTTCCATACCTTATTCGTCGCAAGAGAGTCCTCGTGGCAGTTCAGAGCTGTACCCAAGGACACTCGAGAGTGGCATGAATTGCCATGCTTGCCGAGCCACGATCATGAATCTTCGACGCCACCAAGTATAAATTTGAGTGAATGTACATGACTATAGCCTCCAGATCATACCATTTAGAAGCAGGCAGCAAACAAAATATCAATATGCATTGGAAAGAGGCTGTTATTGATGCTAATTTTAAGGTTCCGGTGATGCGTGCAGCGTGACTGTCGGATTTGATTCAAATCACACAGTACTATCATTCACAAACTTATCTTGATCCCGTTTTGAATCACCGTGAAGACCATAGCTTAGCGCTTGTACCCCGCAGCTTCGGGATAACTTATAAGGTTTGGCTGGGTTTAAAATAATTCCACGTGACTACTGCAAGTTGTGTCAACCTGCGGGTACGAGCCTGCGTGAAGACAAGGCATGAAGGGCTGGTGCCTGGGGAGCATTGCCTCAGAATATCAGACCTCGGATAACTCAAGTCCATGGCTTACGGTTGGCCTAGAACAATTAGTGTGGAATGACCCGTGACGAACCACAAGAGCCATGCTACAATAAGTTCAGAAGGAAATTATGAGCAGATCCGATATATCGATGTTACACAGGGTCAATGATTCAACAACGTTGCACTTTGACGATGCACATGTTCAAGAAAGAAAGTGGATTTTGTAATGAATTAAAATTTTATTCATCGTCTGACCCAGACTCTGCAGAGTCACGGCGAAGTAATAATACAGGGAGTACTACCCAAAGACCAGGGGACGAAGTGCATACACCTAGAAAATGAGACGTCAGAAAGAAAAACCAACAATCAGATGTAGTTCCTCAGGAAGAACAATTTGTCCATCATAAAAATCGGACATATGCTTGTATATGTATAGAGCATCTTTGGGGGGGAGGGTAGAAAGGAGGAATGCTCACTCGAATCGCATTACACGCGTAACCACCAAATACAACCTGTAAAAGAAAAGTTAGTATGGCGTGCCTATGGATAGGATAAATAAAGATGAAGGATCAGTTGGTGATGCATGTTACGAGTGATGGCTCATTGGAGACCGTCGCCGACTCGAGGATGGAAAGTATCGTCATCTCAAAAGGGGAGGAACCGAGCTCACCTTAGCTCTTGGATGCTAAAAGTAACAGGTTCATGAAGACCGTAGAGTTCAAAAATTCGAATGCCAGAAAAAAAAAGTCCCTTGCTTGCCGAGGTGTCGGAGTCTGGCGGAGATCTAAAAACAACTATACAGTTGCTGTTCAGTTTTCTTCATGCCAGCCGTCTCTCATGCGTTCGCTCTCCCAGTCGTCTAGATCAAGGTGAGCAACAAATTTCCCTTCATCGTGGTGCTTTGGAGCACCTTCTGTGATGATTCCTATATTCAGTTCTGCTTCCGAAAGAGACACAATCTCTTGTGGACAACCTCATACCAAAACTCTCAATTCTGATCCATCTTTTCTCATTTTGCCGCGAACAACACGCTGATAACCATCTTTTTCAGATGGATCCATATCCCCTTTGTCAATGACGCGCTGAATGTGAACTGAGTGAGTATCAGTTATCATCCCATATGTACTTTTTTTGTTGCAAGACGAAACCAAGTTCATCCATTCTTTGAGTCTCCCGTTCGTCGCATGTTTGTTTGGACCACTCTTGTTTGCAAGAGCGATGCGCTGTATGTCTCGTTTTGATTCGTATGCGTTGGTCTGGCAGTCGTTGCGCTGCAGGGGACAAGAAAATATCGGCTTTTCTGATTTATGTTGCCCGCCATGTTAAACACCCTACTTACCGTCACGATTTAGGTTGACTGTGACTCTAGGTATCCCATACTTTTATAATTCTTGTGTACAAGACATGTTTGCGAATAGAACAAGCATATTAATGTAATGATCATAGACTATGAAAGTTGTCTCTATGTACAGTGCGTGCGTGGCATGAAGTATTGGGGTGATGAGTTTACAACATTAACGGACGCGTTCTGTTGAATCGCGTTGGAGCCTCCATGTCTGCGAAAAGCCAATTGAGAACAGCTGCAAGTCTAATACCCCCCTGCGACAATAACTTCTCAACAATCCATTCATCCTCGATGACTCCGCTGTACTGGGGCGTGTCCAGCTCGAGATACGGGTTCTTCCTCGGCGCAGAAAGCCAGAGGTCTTCATGAGTACGGTTGGACGAGCTACAGTCGTGATCATCTGTGCTAGAGAAGGAAACACGGTTGTACGGCGGTTCGTCCAATGCTTTCGGGAAGACGATCTGACAGTTCAGGGCATGAATGGGAGTTGCCCAGTAGAATGGACACAAGGTGTCGTCATCGGTGTTCAAGCCTCCATCTGTCGAACTCGAAATCCAAGACACTATACGACGTCCCAGCGCCCATGATAGCCACTGCTCCCAGCTACTCTGGACAGTTTGAACGGGAGGGTCGGCAGGACACGTAAGCCACGATTCGAGCTCGTCATGATACTTGCCCATGATGCCTTCCCAGACAATACGACGGATGTAGGGGTCATAAATGGCACCCCGTAGCTGGCTTTCAACAGCGGGAAGTGGTAGAGGGCGGGTATAATTGTAGGGGATCGTGCGAATTCTTTTGGCTATCAAGAGTCCATCCCACAGCGAGTGGAGGTCTACCGGAGGAGAGGTAAGAACAAAGAAATATGAAAACGCGAACAACTTACTCGTTACACGACTGTCGAATGAGACCTTGATTCCATTCCCTCCTCTATCACGTCCTGTGAGGTGCAATGGCATGTGCATATCTCCCACAAAGTGGATGAGGAACTTGAGGGCAACCTGTGCTTGAGCGTCATCACTCTCGGTGGTCAGGCCCATTCTACGCGTGTCCATATAATCCTCCAAAGTACCCGTGGCATTCCTTATGCCGTTGAGAACATTGATATTCTTTCTCCCCTCCCATCCTTTCTCCCCAGGGAAAGCACATGTCTCGCTAGGATGGTCGCCGGTTGCGCCGATATAATGCAGTGGGCCTGTCCACCTGTACTGTGGCAGACCGCGTACCTTATCTGCCCAGGCAGCGACTGGAGCGAGATGGCAATTACCGTCGTACTTCAAGATGTCGCAGAGTATGGGCATTACTGAAGGGTGTAGATGCATCTGAGCAACTGTAGCGACGACCTCGTGGCCTACAGGAGGGTTGAACTCTTCCGAAACATGTCGTGGGCTCGACAGTACTCACCTACGGCTCCCCATGCGCTAACGCATGGCAGGACAGCAGACCCAGCTGCAACAACGAGCGCAAGGTGTGGGAGGCGCATTGTATGGTATGAGATATGTAATGTGAGGGACAGATACTTATACGCACTGGCGAGGCGCGCAGTGGCCCAGTGGGAGACCAGAGGAATTCTTTATAGCCTCCAAAACGTTATGACCTAGATAAGGAAATAATACAAGGTTGAACAGCCACTGTACAGCCACCTTAGTCTGCACTCGGACACCACTTAACGAGTCGATCTGCTTCAAGGTCGCACAATGTTCAAGTTCAACTTCGACGTGGAGGACGATGTCGAGAAAATGGGTAGCCTTGATGAAAATTGCACAACACGAAACTACCGCCCCGCTTCTGCGAAGGTAATCGTCTCAGACTCGTTTACCGAGCTTTCTCTTGCAAAAGCGGTATGTCCAAATACTGCTCATCTTCATTTGTATGAATTGATCGGGGTGCAAGGATTAGCTAGAAAGCCTCCCATCCAAAATATCCTATTCTCCAATTACGATCCCGCTTGCGAACGGAGGTGAACTTTCACTTCCACGACGTGATCTGTTCGATGCCAGGTTTCAGTTGATCTCACAAAATACTGATGACCAGGATGCTTCGGACCAACCATCCAATGACCATACACGATCTGCTCTTCAGTTTCTCAATGCACCCTCTGACCTCGTGCCTCTCGTCTATGAGGGTGGCTTGAAGACCTGGGAATGCAGCCTTGATCTCGCGTGTTATCTGGACAGCATTGGCTCGCACTTCGATGTACGCGGCAAGCGTGTGCTAGAAGTGAGAATCCCGCCCTGGTACTATGCTAAAGCTAATACCTGCCCAGATCGGCTGTGGTACATCGATCCCATCGTTATATATTCTTCATCGAATATTTTCGTCCCTGCCTTCTCAGAATCAGACACATATACATCTCCAGGACTACAATGCCTCCGTTTTAGAGTTGGTGACCGTCCCCAACATTATTCTGACCTGGTGTTAGTGAAAAAAATCTTTCCATTCTATAAATCTCACTCGGATGTAGATCTGTCTGGTGCAGCGGAGACATACCGAAAGTCAGAAGAAGATCCTCCAGACTCCATGGCCTTGGAGTTGAACACCTCGGAACAGCTGAAAGACGCCTTCCAACAGTCTTTAATGACATACGGAGTCCATCTACGTCTCTTCTCTGGCTCGTGGGATACATTCGACCTTCGAAAATTAGGCGGGAGCTACAATTTGGTGTTGACATCCGAGACGATATACCGAATGGAATCTGTCCCGAGTCTTGTTGCCGTCATGCGCGGTGCTTGCAACGCTGAAGATCCCGCAGACGTAGATAATTACCTCTGTCTTGTAGCTGCGAAGGTGCTTTACTTCGGCGTGGGTGGCGGAGTGGCAGAGTTTGTGCGATGTGTACGAGATCAGGATGAAGGAGGAATGGTCGAGACTGTATGGGAGAGAATATCGGGTGTTGAAAGGAGAGTAATGAATGTCAGATGGAAATGACAATGTCTTTTATGAGGGATATTTGGCAGAAACAAAGAGATGGCTAGCGTCAAGTACGACAACAAAATCTAATCTAATCGTCACGAGTATTTGCAACAAAAAATGTGGACAAATCCGGACTCGAACCGGAGACCCCCCGCACTCAGCACCGTGCTAAGCGGATGTGATAACCAGCTACACCATATGCCCGACATGTGATGCTCGTTGACTCCAGATCATCACAGTTTTGCCCCTTTGCTGGCTAATGCAAAAACGCCGAGTTCGGCAACAACCCCCTCTTCTTCCCTCTTTTTGATGGCACTACTACAGGTATCATCGTGTCGAGCTATTTTCAGCAACAAAGCTTAGTGACTCGTAATCTCGATATCAGCCCTTCCAGACCTGCTCGCTTCGTGCAGGGCTGTAGAACTGCGTGTGACATCAGGAAGTGAAACTAATTATTTTCGTGAATTGCTCCACATTTTATTATTTTATTGGAGAAAACACTCAATGATTTTTGCGAGTTCTGCACGGAACTCAAAGTATCGTTATTAAATCACACCTTGCTTCTTGTATATTTCACTCCCCCCTGGGGCCTTGAATCTCGTTGTTCCGGATGGATCTTTCCTCATGATGGAAAGCTCGATACGTGTAGTACTTTCGTATCACACAGTGACAGGACCGGTCGATTACCTTTGAGAGACCTTGATCACGCTTCAAGCATTGTTTAGTTTCTAACACCTGAAATCTCAGACAACGACAGTCTTACACTTTTTTAATAATATATAATTTAAAGTTAGTTATTTATTTTTAGCAAAATTTATTAT
>PVYP01007008.1:181-10988 GCA_002995295.1 Rhizopogon vulgaris
AATGATTCGAGTCGTGGACTGATTGTCGCCTTATTCGTAGCTGGCCACAATGCCAACTGCTATTCGCTTTCGTTGGAGTGTACGGACTCGACTTGTGCCATTCACACTCATGAGATGGCTTGGGCAGTTTGTTCCCGAGTGTCGGCGTGTTGTCTTCATACGAGAAGGTGCGTTGCGCTAGTATCGCAGTTTCCATTTTTTTCCACTCGACTCAACCCATGCTATGAACCAGGGCGCACCACACACCTGAACCCGACCATGTCACTTAACAAGTTACACATTTCTTCGACGCATTTATCGTGTTCATACAGATAACTACACGTCGCAACGATCTCCCATCCGTTGTTCGTTACTTCAGTCCGGCTAGTCCCAATAGCAAATCAATGGCGCTCATTCGTACCTGCTCAGTTGGAGATGTTTGATAATAAATCGACGCCTTAAGTCTTCCCTCCGACACAAAACTTTCAATCTTGGGTAAGATTTACGTACTATGCGCAGCCGTTTTCTTCTTTTTCCCTCCAAGGTTCTAGCGACAGAACTCACTGAAGTCCTGAACTCATCTCCGGTGGGACACAGCCTGAGTATAGATGTAAGTAGGTAAAGCGAGCAAACTTGAAAGCGCGCTTTGATACGTACAGTACTAGGCTCCCGTGGGCAGACATAGAAGGAAGACAGCCATTTCTTCTATTACAATACAGTACCAGCCTGGATTGGGTGGAAATGTCGTTGGCTTCGTGCAGATTCTGTTTACGTTCGTCCATACACATACGAAGCTTGAACATGCATCTTTTCGGTGGCGTATATATATATGTCTTGATGCCTCGTTAATTAGGCGTGTCCTGCGCACATAGATAGACCCTCTTGCAATTGGAGAGCATATGCCGTGGATGATACTGCGACAATTCAAGTTAATATATTATTCCTGGCTCCCCCTATCATTATTGAGTACAAGGTCGTACGTTATGCATTATGATTAGTACCGCGTACTCATCGATCACACGATCACGATCGAAGCCGATCAATTATTAGTATTATATTACTTGGGAGTAACTTCGTGCCTCGAGCTCGCAGAGGCTATTCATTAAGTGTTGAAGGAACACAAAATGAGTGAGCTCGGATAGACAACCACTTCTCGCTGTGTCTCCAAACTAGGCTAGGCTACTGTGATAATTGTGTAAAATTCGCTGGAGTACGGAGGCGAATCGGGCCGGTATTTAGTAACTAGAGGATTATAATTGGGTGAGAGACGTACTAGGTCAACATCTCCTGAGACCTGTATCTCGGTAGCCGTAATATGAAGTAGAGGGCTAGGCAGGGGGCGAGCGCATTAACAATTTTCGACTGTGGAAAAACGATAAGGAAACCCAAACTGAAAGGTGACTTAGTAGCTGCCGTACGACTGATGAGTCTGGTATAGTTCTTGTTATGTATACTCCGCATAGTACGTACGTTTGAGACGGTTTTGGTATTGACTGTCCAGAGTTTCGAACAAGAACATTAATGGGCGACCCTTGCAGGGTCGGATAGTTGAGGTTCCGGGAGTGCCACGCCCGATGTGAATTGTTGCCTGACGGTGGCGGTACATGTGTCTGTGGAGTGTTCCCCCACAGCGATCGTGATTGGGTTAGGTAGGACATGAATCGGAGGAGAGTAGCGGTTACGAGCTGTTCAGTGCAAAAAAAAGCATGTAGACAGTAGGGTCAGACCTTGAAAGAAGGGAGACTTCTTTTTTGTGAAGACAATGGGGCAGCACGGAGTGGTACAAGATGTGGAGACCACGAATTCCCCGCAAGTCGGCGGACAAAGGTAGGAAGTTGACGGCCGAAAGATGGAGGAGGGGTGTAAGTGAGCAAAAGGAGACAAGGAAGGAAGTTGATGGGTAAAAGAAGAGAACGCCGCCTCCTCTCGCGCACTGTGCGGCACGGTGGGGCATTATTATGATTAAGAGTGAGCCTCGAGGCTGGGTGACAGAAGTTGATAGGCTTGGATGATGAGTCAACAGGGGCGTTACTACTAGTTGGATGATCATTGAATCTGATGGGAGAAGGATCAAGTCTTCCGGGAAACCGGGAAGCAGGGCAAAGGGTATCGAGATTGGGTTTATTGTAAAAGAAGATACTTAGTCGAACAAAAGTAATAAGACATGAGGCATTGAGCTATAGAGAGGACGGTGAAGATACAGCTGTCGTCGTACGAACGGATACCGGTACGAGTGAGACAGTGACCCCCCTGGCAATAATAAAAGTAAAAATAACAATTGATGGCAATTTTGATGCCTCGTGGGTGGAATTTCGTAAGCGAACGTAGTGTGGTTACTTCCTTGCTTTGAATTCACTTTTTATACTAGCCTACCTAACCACCTACCCCTTGAAAGATCAAGACGTTGTCTCTTCTCTGGATCTTTACCGGAGTCCATGCCATCCATCGTCAATCTCAAGTTCAAGGTGAGTTGCTCTTTTGACTCTTACTCGTCATAATAATTCATCTGCGTACAGGGTAACAAGTCCTTTGTTGCTTTTAGCAACTTGAGCGACACCGAGTCACTCACTAAAACTTGGAAGGTAATCCAGATTTCCCTATCTAATCTCATTTCATTTCACACCCTTCATAGGTATGCACGAAGGTAGCGTCCTACCTCGAGCAGGGCCAGCGCCTCGAGAATCTCTCCTGGCGTCTTTGGCACCTTCAGAATCTTATGGTCGATACTGACAATGCAAAATCCAAACGTGAGTTCAAGAAGCTCTCCAAGAACATGGGCGATAAGCTGGACAAAGAGAAGGGCCGGTATGTGTTTTTCTAACTCTTCGTCTCCCCCCCTCGACCCTAATCCCCTTCACCTAGCGCTATCGAATCTCTCGAAGCACCAGACTTCAAAAGAAATGCTTCCACCGACTTAATCCGCCAACGTGCTGTTGAGCGTGAACGCTCCCGCGAAGCCTCCCAGAATGCTCGTCCCGGTATCATCAAGAGAATGCAATTTACATTCAGTGTCGACACTCCTCCCGGCTCATTCCCCGCTACTTCATCATCCTCCTACACCTTCTCCGGCGAGGGCTCCGCCGCTACCGCTCCCACCAAACCCGATTTAAGGCCCAGTGCTGAGTTCAGGGAGGGCCGCAGGCGCAAGCGAGGTGACCCTCGCTCCAACCCCACCTCTTCCGAGAACCCCACCTCCTCAGGCTCAAACCCGAACGGCAACACCACCACCTCCCAATCCGCTTATGACGCATCGTACGAAAAATTTCTCAGTTCTTACCACTTTCCACCTCTCTTCAGTACTTCCTTCGGGCCTACTGCTCTCCTCTATTCTACCCCAACGCTCACCAACCCCATGAGTTACGGCGAAGGCGTCAGCGGTGGTTGCGCAACCGGCTTTAGTATTATGCGCCCCACCATTGAACTTCCCCTGGACGAGCTTTTGGAGGCAGAAGAGGCCGAAGAAAGAATGGCCGAGGCCTATGCTCAAGCCCACGCTGAGGACACGAAAGAAGACGGAAACGACGATGTTGACATGCCATACGACGACTACGCTACCGCCGAGGGTAACGGCAACTTCCTGCTGGACGGGTCCACCTCTACCGCTACCGCTGACGTTCCTTTGTCTGACCAGACAGACATTCTTATGAGCGATTCACGCCAGCAACAGCCGCAGCAGCCCGCACCTGACTCAGACCCAGCCGCTAACACAAACGCCAACAGCAACTCGTTCTCCCACCTCTCCCAAGTCCACACTCACTCGCATGCACACGCCCAATCCCACCCACGCACTCGCGCCAAAGACCGTTCAGGCAAGATGCCTACCAACCGCCCTGTGCTCACCGTCCAGACTTCGTCTAGCACGAAGAAGAGCGGCAAGGGGCGTCGTGCGTCTGCGGCTGGGGTGAAGAGTCCTAGCTCGTCTGTTACGCCCGCTCCCTCTGCGTCGGTGGTCAAGAACGCTACCACGACTATGACTCCGGCAAAACACGCTACCGCCACTACTCTCAACCCTTCTCTCCTCGGGACCACTACTGCCACGAGTGGAGGGGGGAAGACGACGCTGAGTGCGCCAGGCGGCGTCAAAGCTGAATGTAGTAATTGCGGCGCGACGCACACACCGCTGTGGAGACGAGGCTTGAACGACGAACTGAATTGTAACGCTTGTGGGCTTTACTGTAAACTGGTGGGTATTTCTTTTCGGGTTGAGTTTGGGAGTTGCGCTGATTACCTTTTCTTTTGTCATTTTCTTCATCGCGCCCTTCTCTTCTCGTGCCTTGAATGCGTCCCCCCTCATCTCTCACCTCTTTTCACCTGCGAACACCTAACAGCATAAACGACCGCGTCCAAAATCCATGCGTGCTAGTCACGGTGAGGCACGACGCGGCGGTGCGTCATCGCTGTCTTCATCGTTGTCGTCGGCTGCTGCCCCGCCGGTTGCATCTCCAGTTGTGCCAGCTACGGAGTCTGCGAATGTGAATGCGAATGCTGGTGCGAGTTCAGACGCCGCTAGTGCGGGGATGGCAGTGGGCTCTGGAAGGGAAGAAGTAGTCGAAATCATTGGTGAGCTTAATTTATGTTCGTGCCCGACTCGAGCGGAATTCTAACGTATTTTTTTTTCTGCAGGGAGTGCGCAGTGCTACAACTGCCACACGACTGCGACCCCGTTGTGGAGGAAAGACGACGAAGGCAAGACGGTCTGCAATGCGTGCGCACCCAGTTCGTTCTACTTATCTCATTCATACTCACACACTCTTTACATAGATGTGGCCTTTACTACAAGCTCCACGGTTCCGCTCGTCCAATCAGCATGAAGTCTGACATTATCCGCAAACGCTCCCGCCATGACGCGCGCGCGCCACGCTCCTCCCTCGCGGAAGCCACAAGCGCCGCCAACACCCCTGGCACGCCCTCTGAGTCGCCCTCCCAGACCCAGACACCTTCAGCCTCCCCGAACACCTCGCGCCGCCCCACACCATCTCCCTCGCCGATCCTAGCTCCAGACAGCACAACCCAGCCTGTTGCCTCGCATGGTATAGGCGTGAGTGTGAGCGCAGGGATGGTGGGTATGGGGGTAGGCGGTAGCAGCGAGTTGATGGGTGCGCTTGGGGATACATATGCGGTTTACAACCCGTTCCCTGGGCCCTATCATCCCGATTATCTCAGCCAGAACTGGGTGCAGCCTGCGACGGCGAACGTCAGTGCTGGTGTCGGTGCTGGTGTGAACGATGCATTGCCGTTTGCAGGTGTTGATAGTCTGGACGAGTCGGCGTCTTCGTCTGACGCGTCTCAGAAAGATAACGGTAATCAGGCTAACGCGAATGGGAACGCCAACTCTAACACGACTGGCCGTATGGCGAAGCGCCGTCGCATGAGTACGGACAGCGTGTCGGAGCCCCCGAGCAGCGCAGTCTCGTATTCATCCTATGGAGGAGACAGCTTCACAGCAAGCACCGGCCCCACGAGCGCATCCTCTTCCTCTCGTCGTAGTAGCATGGACTTTCCCTTTTTCAGCCCCTACACGGTCTTTCGGGGAAACGGCAACAATGCCTTTTGGCACCACTCGAGCGGTGGTGGCGAGGCACGTAGTCCGCAGTTCATTCACCCTCCGATGTTGCCAGAGGGAGTCGGTGCGTCTGGGGCTGACGGGCGTGGACATGGACATGTGCAAACGCACGGGCACTTGCGACATGGGCATGGTGGGATGGACTTTTTGCACCCTCCGATGATGTTGCCACAGGAGGAGGAAAGTTTGTTCGCTGCTTATTTGCACCCGCCGATGATGCTTCCGCAGGAGGGGGAGCAGGTGCAACATGGGTACGAGTACGGGCAGGGGGAGTATTATGAAACAGGAGGGATACAGCAATATTAATCTGCATTCATCCGTCCCTGTCCACTCGTCAGCGTCCATTCTTCCTCGTCCGCCACCCGTCTAGGCTTCTGTTCATCATCGCTCGACATCTACATTTGCATTGGCTGTATCCTTTTCGGCACACACTGGCATATTCCCTACGACATCACGACACTTTCACCCATATCTGTTTCAATTGTAGAGCAATATTCCACTCATCTCGTCATCCCTTCCCTTTGTCGCTGCCCTCGTCTAACTGTCTCTCCACGCTCCAACACGCTCGCGCTCACGCTGCTCAAGGTACTTGTGCAGCATTGACTCGTATTATAGAGTCCTTTCACTCATCCGTGCTTCCCTTTTCTTCTACTTGTTTTCTCCTACTGTAATCGACTCGACTAGAGCCTCGTTGCTACGTTCTGAAATCGTTTGATTACGTTTCTCTTCCTAAACACTCCTCTAGCCCATTTTGATTACACCTCCCCCCACACTGTCGTCTATTCTTCGACACTACGTCTCTTCTTTCCCCTTTCCCCCAAGCCGTATATATTTCAGGAAGATAGGTTCGCCATTGTACACAGTATTCGTCGCTCGGTCTGTCGGTCGTTGTTTGTATACCTACTTTCGACATTCGTACATACTCGCGAAGGGCTTCGCAGATCAAGCCCCCCAATGGAGATGCATACGTGCATAATATAACTTATCTATTGTTGGTTGCTCAATGCTTGATGTTGGTTTGAGCAATGTGGGTGAAGCGGGAATTGGTGCTAGCTGCTACGAATTCAGCGAAACCAGGACCACGCTTTCAGCGCGAGTGCGTTCAAAGCGTGTCGTTTTTCACACCAGTGGTATAAAAAATCTAGACTACACTTGTGCGCTAACTAGAACGTGTCATAGAACTAAGGATTATGTAAATGTATCATGGACGAATCGAGGAGCGCATGCGCTTTCTGTAGACTGGCTGTGCTAGCCCATCACGAAGGTCACGTTGGGCAGGTAGCCGGTCCGTGTGATTGGCCCAATAACGCTTCGTAGCTTCTGTACCGCCGGTCAGGACACAGTTCAGGGACTCAGGACTCAGCTGCCGGCGGCCGCCTCTCGAAGCGTGCGAGGGGGGGTCTCGAGGACAAGAATGGCGATGTTCCTGGGGAAGATGTACGTAGATCGTACCAGATCATGTTGTGGAGAATGCCTTGGTTCGATGCCATATGTACGTCAGTGTCAATGACACGGTGATTGTATGTCACTTAGTGGAGGGAGTGAATCTATAGCGGTATTTCGGGTTGAGAAGCTTCAAGTCAGGTAAAGACAGGATGACGAGTCCATACAGCCTTGCCGCGATAACGTTGACAGGCTTTAGAAGTCAGCTCACCGGGATTATCAGGTGATCAATTATTAGAATCAGGACTCCTGTAGTGACATCTTCGTACCCGCAATGTTTAAAATAAAATGTTCGGGAGTGGAGAAGGTGCATTACAGTAAATGTCGTCCGGAAATTTCCTCGCGAATTGCACATATTCGAGTATTTTACGTCGACAGACCCTATCTAGACGTGATTCAATTCTAGGAGGGGGAAGCAACGCGACGGTGGAGTATCTTGAGCTTCTCGAGCGTCGCGTGATTCTAGAATCATTTTAAGTTGAGACGAAGAATAATACGTAAAAGAAAACGAACGTTTATACCCCATATCACTATCTTATAAGCAATTGCATGTCCGAATGCATGTAGGCCCAATCACACACGTTGTTATCGTCGATCGTATGTTCTATTCTATTGTTGAATTTACCGTTCATTCGTTCAAGACGCCGTTATCAATTTCCGTTTTGACTACAAGCCTCGACATCTCGAGGAGGCAAAGACTAATGGGGGAGGTACAGAAGCCAGAGCCTCAGTAGGGTTATTTTCGTGCCAGAGATGCGACCGGCGCCTTCCCGAGCTAGATAACTGCAATGAAATCGAGATAATCATATCTGCAAAGACAACATGTGCGAGGGGCTCAGAAGCTTGGACATGGATTTTCAACGAGCGCGTGCATCAAATGACAACCTCATGGATCCTACCGTGAGGGGTGGGGAGAGTGGTCCTGACTTTTCGCGGAGCGGCGGAGCCATTTTACAGCATGAGCCTAGTGCGACTTGGCATGATAACGGTCGACAAGGTTCCGCCGAGTATCTTTCAGCTTCTATAAAATATCAATGATGCGGATGACCATCGAACAATTGAAGAGAACAACTTACTTCTGCCGCAATTGAGTCTCGCGCAAGTGAAATAGTTCCACAAACATGCGCAGCTTTTTGGGTTAGTAAGTACGCCTTACCATCCTGAGCGAGACTCTGGGCCAATGAATCTGTGATTGGATCGTGTTGCCTCCATGACATGAAGCTCCGGGCACTCCTGCCCTTCCTGGTTAAAATCATATGTGCAAGGTAAGTATAGGTTTTGTTTACATTCGGATTAGGCCGCGTTATCGCCGTCTACAGTGGTAGATGATCAATGATCGTCAGTCGGGCGAGACTCGGGAGCACTCCATCGAGACTAGACAGACTAGACAGAGTACACATTGAAACTCCAGTTGCAGCACAGCTTTAGACGACTGCACGAACTTCGAGTCGCGTGTGTATCGAACCTAGAACAATGCACGGCAAACAAAGAAGTGCTGGAGTTCATAGAGACGGCTATTCTAGTACGCAGAGAACTCGGCAACCGTACGCTTGCCATTCAATTATCAATATCATAGACCGGAAGATGTGCGTTCTCGAACTGGGACCTGGTTGGTCAAAAGTCACATGCAACCACAGCCGCGGTGCCGGTCAATTTGTGCCGGGTGTCTGTGACCATCGAAGTGCACGGTAATTGCAGGAAGGCAAGGTCCAACACCTGTTCAGGTTGTATGGCGGGTTCCATGTTGTTCTGATACCTGAAATGACCAGCCGTGCGTTCCGGGGTGGAGTTCTGAGTTTCCAAGATGCCATCGATTTCCATTTCCCATCATGTCGACTCATCTCTAGGAGACAGACGAATCGAGATTCATGCGCCAGAGATGTGGTAACCTGCTTTGGCGTGCGCTATCGCCCAAACGCATATTTAACTGAAATGATCGGAGCTCGAGATAACGTGAAAAGATAAACATATGCGGGCGGCGAAGAAGAAGTGAGAACATGGGTGGATGAAAGGATGAGGAGCCTGAGGTTCGTTTGTGGTGGCCCCGAGGACCGACGTCGTACCGATCCCGATACGATGCTAAATGGACCCACAAGACTTCGAATGTTGATCTGTAATGCGACAGAAGAACTTTGACACACTCCAACTTGAAGGTGCTGGCTCGCGGCTCCTCAACGTCGTTAGCAACTTGCGCGAGTAGGCGGTCAATAAGGACGTCTCGTCCACAGTTCATTGAAACACGATACATCATAAGTACGCTTGTACCAGCGCAACCCATGGGTAGGCAATGGATCTGTGGAAATGTGTGGGTGAACGGAGGTAGTCACCATAACCCGTTGTTCTATTCCTTACGGGTTCTGATTGAAATGTAAGTATCTGTGGGATAGGTATCAGCATTGTCTTTTTGGGCAGATATCGTCTGTACTGTCCTTCGGGTTGTATATTAATGACCCTTCAGACGTGTCGTGCCGAGGACAAAATCCCGGGACGACAGCCTTACAACTACTGCCAGCTCGGGAGATCAGTGAAGCGGAAAGGAGTATAGAGCTGTCTTCGGATCCGAATATACATTCGGAATGGTGATCTTATTGACTTGATCGGTACACGCGTACAGCGACGAGATATTATCATTACGGCGGTGAATCTCCATCCTTGAGACGTATATTCAGAAAGTCCATGCAGAATCGCAGATGTCCACTTCAACTGAATTTTCAATATCAATAACAACTGGGGTACATCGCAGTTCCGTGCTAGTGCCTTCACGGAGACAGTGTAGCAAATTCATTTCTGTGCACACGTAAACGCAGAAAACGCTGGATCCGACGGACAACCTCCTTGCCAACCACTGGTCGATGTTCCTGGAGGTTGTTAGGTTAGGAGCGGGATCGCACTGAGTGGACAAATCCGCCTACATGCACCCATCGATGAAACTCTGATGAAACAGGCTGTTGATATGATAGAACAGTTGAGTTTACGGGAATCGTTGTGAATGAAGTAGAGTGGTAAATAATCGATCCTCTGTACGAACGGAAAGCTGCGAATTTGAAACTCAGTTGGTAAGCTCATCCAGGCTCATCCCTACTCATCCTCAAACAGCATCGAACAGCGTTCAGATGACGACCTTGACTACTGCCAGTGTTAGCTTAGAATATGAACCTCCTCAGTTTGACATCTCTTACCCTCCAGAACCTGTCCTAACAAGTCATCTGGATCTGGATCCTGACTTTGCAGACAATTTCGCTCGTTCTGCAAGGTGGTACGCCTCTCAGTCAACCACTTGAAGCACCATTCAATCGTCACATCACTGAAGGTGCGCAGATGGATCTAATTTCCTCGTTCAGTGTGAGAATAGGACGTTTCAGTTGTTTAATGTGTGAGTATCACATCGTTGTTCTGCTGGTCATCTAAAATCTAAAATCTCAAATTCCATCCTCACGAAGCTCAGGCAGAGAAGGTCAGTCGCGATTGCATGATTTTTCTCGATCAATTATCAAAATGTCTCGAAGGCACACAATCGTCCGTTCATCATAACCGTTCATTTCCGCAGTCCTCAGCAGTCGTCGACTTTGCTT
Organism: Rhizopogon vulgaris; assembly: GCA_002995295.1. NCBI lineage: Eukaryota > Fungi > Basidiomycota > Agaricomycetes > Boletales > Rhizopogonaceae > Rhizopogon > Rhizopogon vulgaris. Next base: position 10,739 of record PVYP01007008.1, read on the forward strand.
GGTATCCAGGCGCATCATCCAGCAATGCGCCAGCATACTGTTTTATCGCTTCTGTGCGTGACTGCCCGGTGAAGCTTCTTGATGCCTCAGATGGAAGGGTAGTGTATCTACTACTCCTATGGTTTTTTGTCCCATCGCTGATCGACCCCCGCCAGTTGAGGGCCTCGTACCCAATTGTTGATCATCGCGAGAGGCATATTGCCCCACACAGTCTCTCGTTCAACTTGACGGCAGACAAGTAAGCCCTTCG
>PVYP01007016.1:21628-31757 GCA_002995295.1 Rhizopogon vulgaris
CTATTGACTTTGGTGAATATTCACGCTGTTTTGGGCGAAGCAAACTCAACTTATATTCGCTGGAATCCAGGTACCACCTTTTCTGGTGTAGTGAGTTGCAATGAAGGCTGTGCGAGAATTTCCTGCTCAATTTTCATTGCAACCAGGCATATGCATCATCTCGAATTGAGTCTGGGAAGATACAGCAGATTCTGCATTGGCCTGGATCTTTTGAAACTTTCCGCAAAGTACCAACCTGCTTGCTATACGATGAGAATGGTCAAGTTCTGGCTTGGGGGCTGGAAGCGAAGAACGCTAGCGCCATGCCTGGTACTACGCGATGTGAATGGTGAGAATTCTTTTATGTAAATGAAGCAGACGTGTCTGAATCAGATACTTTGTAGGTTCAAGCTTTTCCTCGAACCGCGTGCTCTTCGTGATGAGAGTGCAGTTGACCCTCGATTACCTCAATTACCCGTCTGTGTCCATCCTACATCCAATATCATCACAACTTACTGTATTTTAGCCCGGTAAAACTGCCATGAATCTTATTGTTGACTTCTTAACGTGTCTGTGGGAGTACGCTAAAGAACGCATTACTCAAGATATTGGAGCTGTCGCAGATCTTGGTCAGCGTTTACATCAAAGATGTGTATGTTTTATTTATCTTATTCCCTTTTCAGACTCGGCAGATGTGCTCGTGACATGTCCTGCAGCATGGGACGCCAAAGGATGCGATATGATGCGCGAAGCTGCCATAGCCGCTGGTCTTGTGCAGTCTGCTCGCGCTGGTGATGTTAACTGGCGCGACAGGCTACGTATCATCACGTACGAGGTTCTTGCATTATCTGCGTTCATGCAGCTCACGCACTCTCAGCGAACCAGAAGCTGCCGCTGTCCATTGCGCCCGACTTACAGACCTGCACAAGCTCAAGCCAAACCAGAATTTCATGATCTGTGATGCCGGTGGCGGTACAGTCGTGAGTATACTTTTGATGATTTATTCCACCCGCCTGACCCATCTTGCGCGTGATAGGATCTTGCCATTTACAAAATCATTGGGCAAATGGCCAACCTTGAGATAGCTGAGATGTGCGCTCGATCTGGAGCGAACTGTGGATCCCTCTTCCTTGATTTGCGATTCAGGGAGCTTGTGAAAACCCTTTTGGCTGATCACCCGGCTCATTTGGATGCCGCTAGCCTTGCCTATTTCATGCACTCATTCAGCCAGACTGACAAGCTTGCATTTCGGGGTGAGATTGACGATGGTAAGCGAGCACGTTGCCCTCGGAATCTCACGCTTACCGAGCAACTATGACATGCAGATACCTACTTCAACTTCACGTGTTTTAATGTGCAGGATCCCCATGACTCTTCTGTGGGGCTGATTAATGGAGAACTTGCGATCCCAGGGAATCTGATTCGCCGAGAAGTCTTTGATCCCGTTGTGAATCAGGTAGTCTTCGTCGTGAAATTCTATTATTTTGGTTAAGATCTTTTGATAGGTGCTCGAAATGATCGAGGAACAGTCGAAAAAGGTTGAGCAACGCATCGATGCCTTGCTTCTCGTGGGAGGGTTCGCTGGCAGCGAATACTTAGTCCGAAAGGTTGAGGTAGGTTTGAGATGCGCTTAGCGTCAAGAAGGTATAATTAGCCCATACATGCTTTCGTGAACAGGCACAGTTTTCCGGACGAATCAAGGTCATCGCTCGCCCGTCTGATGCCGACACAGCTACAGTACGAGGTGCCGCGCACTACGGACTCGCTCGCAAATCAATCGTATCCACTGTGATCGCTCCACGGTCCTACATCATGAAAGTAGGCATGCTTGCTTTAGATTCGTTGACTTCTTCATGATCGTGTGCATATTAGGTCAAACTTCCTGCTGATGCAGAGGACTGGGCCAAACGCCCTGCATACATCAAGGAAAACAATGCCAACATTCCTATTTGTGACAACCGGTAATCGCGGCCTCATTACTATGAGATATCACATATTGATCGATCACTTGGTTCTAGTTTACAATACTTGGTCATGAAAGGCGCTATTCTGCGGAAGGGGTAAGATGCATTCTACTTTTTGATGGTTCACTCGTTGAGCCTTGTCTTTTTCAAGCCAAATATTGAAGACGAAATTTTGGTGAGAGTCACAATACTAAGTTGTATAACTGAAGACCTAAACTTGCATCCACAGTAAATTCTCACAGAATGGACAGGGTGCGATACAATTCTAGTGATAATCAACGCTCCACCACACTCATAAATATGCAGATTGCATATTCGTAGCCGTGCTGTATACTTCGGATTCTGACAAAATGATGAGATACACTGACGAGGTAGGGTGCCACGTCACGGATGCTTTCAGTGAAACATCACTGACCTATACTTTTTCAAGGGCGAAACAACAGAACTCTGTAAATGGACTGTTGATCTCAGTTCTCTGCCCACGTTTCAGCAGAATGCCAGCATACCCCAACCAAATGGCTTCTTCACAGGCTTGTGGTTTATCATTGCTTCTTAATAGCTCCTACTGATTTCGCCACAGAATTCGAATTGGGTCTAGAAATCGATAGTGCGGAGGTCCGAGGCGTTTTGTATTATGAGGGCCGGGAATGGAGCCGCGTTGTCTTTGATTTTCTTAATTAATTCAGATGGAGACTGCGGTATTCTGTTCTGTCCGTACTCTCGATTATGTCGGGAGGGATAATATTCTGTCTGCGTTATTAATATCCATAGTGTCCCTGGTACTCCTGGTTATTTATATACCACACGAAGTCACGACGACCAGTGATATGCTTGCTGGGGACGGCAGAGACGATTCTCCGTGGGAGGGCAGCACACTCTATCAGACATGGCAGAACGTTGACCAACGCAATTAGAGCTAACGAGAGCTTTATTGAAGCGGAAATGTAGGTGCTTAACTTTCTCTGACACCAATATTGTTAAGGCTGTTCGGTCTCCTTATGCTGCGATATGTCCGCAAATATTGACAGTTGTTGACAGCCATGTAGCATGTGGGATACGAGAAAATTTGTACTTTGATGAACGATGGGCCGACCGATGAGGCGGTGATGAATTCGCAGGTTTGTTACCCTCGATGATCGATGATGTGAACATTCCTACTAGTACTTTTGAGTAAGTTTCATGACGCTCCCCATGTCATCATCATGCCGCAGGTCTATTAATCAGATCCGGGCTCATCTCACGGGTTTCCCTGCCACCTGCTGCCACGGGGCGATAGCTTCAAAAAATCATGGCATCAGATCTTCTTCTTCTGGGTGGCTCTCCTTGAATCCTCCGATATGACCTTAAGTGTAATAGCTTGTGAGTGGAAAGATCTAATAATCCGATCTCGGATTATGTGACCTGGTGCCTATTCGTATGTAGTCCACATCGCCTTCCGAGCGCTAACCTCCACCCTCGTCCAGGAAACACTTTGATTGCAATGTAATTGTGACATCCGGTCATATCCGTCATTCGGAATTCGCCGATAGCTGTCCCGTGCAAAAGAGATCGGTTGACATATGCGTCCAACGAAATATATATAAAAAAAAACTTATAAAGGCTTGACGATCTTCATGGCTCGTCTCCCCGCAAATTGTTTCCTGTAATGTCGACGACGACAGCTCAGCTTTCTACCATTGATCTCGCACAGCTCTATGGCCTGCTCCAACCAATTACTGTCCCCAATACTTCTTCCAATGACGGGTTCGCCAACTGGAGTCAGACATTCGCTTGTTCTCCACTCGCGATCTTCGAACCAGAGACAGAGTACCATTGCGAGCTTATTCTAGAGCTCGCTCGACGCGAAGGCAGAGTTGTCCGAGCAGTCGGAGTAGGCCATAGTCCCAGTGACCTAGCTTGCACCACCGGTTACATGCTGCGCACTACCAAGCTAAACCGGCTTTTGGAGGTAAGCATAATTAGGCTTATTCGGTTGAACTTTGTTTGCATCCCCGGTCTCAACGCCCTGAGACATGTCTCATTGGTTCCATCATTAGCACGCGTAGGCGCGCAATATTGATGCTGACCCTCAGTCCTCAGATCCATGCAGATAAAAGATATGTCATCGCTCAGGCCGGCATCACACTTGATGCACTGCATGCCGAACTCAAAAGTAATGGTCTTGCGATGATCAATGTCGGCTCGATCTCCGACCAAACTTTAGGTGGTATCGTCACAACCGCAACCCACGGAACTGGTATCAACTATGGCGTTATTTCTACGCATGTGATGGGACTGTCGCTGTTGCTCGCGGATGGATCTCGCGTATTTTGTTCCCGCCATGAGAGGCCCGATCTTTTCATAGCATCGATATGCGGATTGGGAAGCACCGGCCTTATCTTGACGGTTACCCTTGAGGTGGAACCCGCATTTCGTCTCAAAGAGGTGCAGCAAACCATCGGGTTTCATGAATGTGTGCGGTCCTTGGACAGCCTCGTCACAGCCTCAGAACACGTTCGCTTTTGGTGGTTTCCGGCGGCTGATTCCATGCGGGTCTTTTCAGCTGATCGTACTGCAGAAGTGAGTTCATGTGTTTAGATTGTGCCCCCTCGCCGACTCTATCCCCTTCTAGCCAGCCAAACTAGTGGGAAGCTGGATGTGGGATTCGTTTTTCGGATTTCACGTGGTGCAGTTTCTCCTTTTCGTGGCAAGGTACATCTTGCCATTGAACGTCTACATTGGCCGTTTTGCATCATGGCTAGTTAGCACTAAAGCTACCGTGATTGATGAAAGTTTCCGTATCTTCAACCTGGATTGTAGGGTGGGTGGAAGCCTCTTGTGTGTTCAGCGTTACTGACCACGTACTGCAGTACCAACAGCATACCACCGAATGGGCTATCCCATATGACAATACGAAAGCATGTCTTCATGATTTGCATGATTGGATGATGCACGAGCTCTCTGACCCCAAAGGGCTCCGCCCTCATTGGCCTATCGAAGTGCGATTCTCCGACAGTGACGATATCTGGTTAAGTCCCAGCAACGGACGGAAGACCTGTTGGATCGGGATTGTCCAATTCAAGTATGTGACATGTTGTGTCTTTTCTGCACTGCCTGAGACTTTCGAAGGCCTTATGGTTTTGATGTTCCTTACAAGAAGCTGTTTGAGCGCTTTGAAGCTATCTTGTACCGCCACGGCGGCCGGCCTCATTGGGCTAAGCCACACCATCTCCGTCCCGAGACACTTCGCAGACTGTATCCCAGATTCGACGACTTCATCCGTGTACTGCATGCGGTCGACTCTCGTGGGATGTTTCGCAACGAATATGTTGAACGTCACATATTTGGCAAGACGGGCCCAGGATACGACGTTAGAATCTTCGAGCGCCACGCCCTTTCGCATTGATCTGTATTTTTCACTTATACAATAAGGCTTGTCATCTTGCATAACCTATTTCGAGTAGATTACTTCAGCGAATTACTGCATCCCAGGAGCGTGCTGGCAACGTATCATATTCTAGTTACATATCACTTTACTCATATACCTAACTGTTGCTTAATTGACTCCCTGACCAGCCTCTCGTACTCCTAATGTGAATGGGTTGTGTTTATGAGACACAATTGGGGTATGACATCACTGATTCAAGGCGCTCACCGGTTTGTTCTCCCGATACAACTTGCAACAGTCGATGTTAGCACCGCTCTCCAAATTTGGTTCTGCCAATAGAGGCATCATCAATCAAGGGTAAGGCAGAGCGGGGATCGGATCGGCGAACATACCGGCAAGCATGGAAATGACACTCAAGACGACCTTCTCAACGCTCTGCACAGGACTCCATCTCTCGGATGCTTGTTCATACATGGTAGGGTCATCTCCGGGCGTGTGGAGGATCGAGATACAGACATTTCCGTCCGGATAAACTGTGTACCATTAGTCGGTGATAACATCCATTGAGGAGGTCACTCTTCACTATTTGGATGGAATAAGGGAGGGTCGAATCTCATCTTGAAAGGGGATAGTGGATAGTCCTGTGGCTACAAAATGTCCCGACCCTTGAGTTACGTTTTGTGAGATCTGAAGAGAGTCTTGTTATCTTACAAAAGTCAGCTTGGCGACAAAGACGCCATCCTCCTGGATTGCCGATCATGATCAAGCACGGATTGTGAGAGAAGATCGGACACCTACAAATGGTGTATCCTGTGGGCCACGTATGAACGCTTCCCAAGTGAAGAAATCCGACTCTGAGATTGGACCTGAGTGACATCGCGGGTTTCTATGAACAATTATCGCAATATATTGATTGATATACCTGCAGTGAACATATCATCGGGTGAGCCTGGAAATCCAATGAGCATTGATCGGTATGTCATGATTCACAAGACTATCAACCTCCTGAAGTCAGCTGCTTGTACTCGGTCATTAGTCGTCGCAGTGCAGTTGCACTACTGGAACCCTTTGAATTCATGGTGAGAAAAGTGAACGTCTATGGACGAGATGGAAGATGCTTGCAGTCAACGGTCAACGACGCAACGGGCCAACGGCGCCTACTATATCGAGTCAGTCTAATCAACTGGTAAACTTTTATTCGACCATAATCGGTGAGTAGGCTCTCAATACAATTTTGTTCAGCGTCCGCTCTATGTACATAACCCCCACATAATAAGACGCCAGTTGAGTTCCCAGCTTAAATCACCAATTGGGTTGCGGAAAGAGTTGGGAAACCGGAGTACATACCGCTCAAAATGCATTTCTGGCAACATGACATGAAAGATCGCAAGTATATTCATTGGGTCATTTTTTAGCGATCCCCCTACTAATAGTCCCACATTATCTACATATTCATTTTTCGGGTCTTAAGCTGTGAGGGTGTGATAATGATCATTTCTGCTCAAAGCGTGACAGAATTAGCTGATAAGACCTGATAAAAGCTTGTCGTTCCCGCCAACCAACATGGGCGTGACAGTTGTGTGATAAATAATTCCTATCGACTCTGTGTAAGCCAGGAATGCATAGAAGAATTCGAACCGATGAGAAATTTATAGGGCCTCAAGTTATTCGGTGTTCTATCAAATTTGCGCGCGTGTTAAAACGTCGTCGAATCTGTAAATAAACATTGCCCTAAACGTCAGTGGAGAACTATGAAGCACTGCAAGGTTCGCCTCAACAAGAGCGGGGTGAGAGATACGGAACCTCATATACCATTGATTGCCTTAGGCGCCTAAGGTCTAGCTGAATAAAGTATTGTTCGGACTCCCGGGGATTTTTTTTTTACATAGCCCATAGGTGTCAAACTCATGATCATTTGTGAGCGAACGGGCCGCATCCGATGTGTAAATCCCCTCCCGCGTCAGCTGTTTATCCTCCAAGGACAGCGTTGTCCTCAGGCTCGGCGTTCAATGCCCTTAGCGACTTCGGGCACAAATCTAGAAAGAGCACTCTGACCCGTAGCTGCCATGTCAACACTACTTCACGTTTGAGAGGCTCAGTAGCTCGTGGTAGTACAGCATGTGTTCATAGTTGCGCTCGAGAGTCACAGTAGCCAAGGCATGCGTTACATGGCTGTAAGTAGATCCGTCTGTGAATATGCGGTGATACATACAGCAATGACACTACGATGCAACAGCAACAGTGCAGCCCAAGGAACTCGCGCTGAAGGCAAATTAGGATGGAATTCGGTGCTATAAGCACTCCATGGTATCAACAAGTCAAAGTCAATGCAATGATTGATGTAAAACTCATCTCTAGAACATCACCATTGAGCCACGACGGGCATTAGATGACCAGCTTAGAAAATGTGACGACTGCCGTTCAGCAGCTCGAGGTCGCTAATGTGAGGTTTTGTGAGCTCGCCCGATTGCTGCGTCCGACGAATGAGGAATATTTGAACAGAGAGCCGTTTACAGGTGCGACACAGAAACATTTGGGCAAGTGCAACTCCTGGCCACACGGTAGCCATGCAACGTTACTCGGCCAGATAAATGAATTGAGAAAACACATTCTGAGTATCTTGTCTGAGGTTCCCCATCCTCGTCCTCGAGTGCTAGTGCTATATCTAAGTCATGGTGCACTATCCCAATCCAGTAAAACGCCGTGCCGGTCGACGGCTTCTTGGGGTTCGGGCCGGTTGTCTTGTGAACATCCTTGGCACAGTCGATATGCAGGTGCACCGGAGTTGAAACTGTCTGCAACACCCCTAAAGATGTGACGTGTGGATGTTGAAGCTTAAGGTTTGACATTGAGTTCAGCGAAGACGCCCTTAATGAAATATGTCCAAAGCTTCTGCATGCGTGAGACCGGTATTGAGAGTGAGTAGAGGAAATCCGGAACGGCAAGATTTTACATGACATTACATAATGCTGTATCTGTTTTTTTTTCGAAGTCCGAAATAATCTACATTACGAAATAAAGCCGTATGTAATCAAGTAGTTTTGGTCCCTTATGCACACATACGCCACAAACCTCAGTTCACAATTCTACAAGTCTTATTGCTGTATAGGTTTACGACGTACGTTTTTTCCCAATTGCATCAAGATTATCATTATTGCCGGAGCAATTTTCCAAATGCACGACATAAACAGAATCTACCAGCCGAATCTTCTTTCGAAAAAGCCGCCTCCTTGCCCTCAGAGCAAGCTAATTGCTCCAACTGTGCTGACTGCAGGAAAACAGTACCAGTGGTCCGGCAACTTCTGGCCAGCTGATCCGCGATTTACGGGAATCCTCGTTATTGGGCCGGCTTTTGATTGGGTAACCTTGTAGCTGGACTGATTATGCAAATCAGGTTCTGCCTCGTAGTCCTGGAGACTCAGAAACGTATCCTAGAATGGAGAACTGAGACCTGGGGGTGCTCCTATAGCCTACTTGTGTAGTAATAGGTACAGCCAGGCAGGTACATGAATATTATGTACGGTTGAATGAAATATTGCTGAGATGCAGGCTGTAGCGCGAAATTTTGTTTTTTCAGCCTATCATAGGTCTGTAGTTTTCGGAAAATGTTTTACCATGAACTCCCCTGGTAGACCATGTAAATAGTTGCTCTAAGACGGACACATAGAACAAATATTATGACTCCGCCTCACCATGACTAAACGAGGATTCAAATATTCATAGCCGAAACTATCGTGGCCCAAGGTATTAGATTACTGCCACAACCAAACCTCGAATCATTCCCACCCCGCACCCCACAAGATTTCATAAAGACCAATTACTTTATTACGAATTACTATTGTTATGTTGGTTAACGCTTAGAAGTTAGAATCGTGACTCCATGCGGTTTCGGAATAAAATAACTAGGCAGCCATTGAACACCTGTTCTTGCTTCAACGTCACTGAACAGAACATCACGCTTTCTACTTGCACATCATGTAAGAAGATTACATCAAATAAAACGCAATCGACACTCAGTCGACTTGACACGTATGATTTTGACATAGCCTGATGTCCTTATCTCACTGCGTCACAACTAATGATTACATTGGTGGTTCGGTCTTTTTGCATGCAGCGCGTGCCAAGATCAATTGTTGTGATTGCTGAGTGCTCGTGAGTCTTGGTGAGTTCATGGAGGCGAAGCTGCGGCAAGACTTGGCAGAACTGGTTGTGCCTAGTGACGTGGCAGAATTCCGTAGCTTCCTGGATCGGGGCCCCTTGAAATTTTGTCTGATCCCACAGCTAATAATAAAGAGAGTCAGACAACAAACTTAGGGGACGTGCCTACTGGAGCTATTCACATGTTTGGTGGAAAGGAGGGGGGGCTGCCTGATTTGTGTTGAGGGGAAGTCCCTGAGAAAGGCCAAGGCTCTGAAGCGCTGCTGTGCACACCTATTAGCTCCGTCATTGGGTGAGCTGCAGCGCCAGAGTCGATGTGTCCGAGCCGGACGGATGTGTGATTTACCATGTTGGCGAACTTGAAGTGGAATGGTGCAGTGGCTATGGAGGTGCATGGTAGGCAATGATGCCAAGATAAGTTGTCCTGATCATCGGTGGAATCTTCAAGTACGGGTCACTCTTGCTCCAGTTCCATACTGTTGGGCAGTATTTCCATCTTAAACTCTCGTGATGCGTGGGGGAAAGTACTAGTGTGATGCAACATTTGATTCCGATCATCCAAACTGCTTCAAAAGCAGTTGCCATTTACTACAATTCTCAAGTAAGTTTGATGTCGCAAGCAGCAAGCCAAGCCCGGCCGATCCCGAATACACCGCGGACA
>PVYP01007023.1:864-14214 GCA_002995295.1 Rhizopogon vulgaris
CTCTTCCTCCCGCCCCAAGGGGACAGCCACCTCAACCTCCAATCGTCCGCCCAGGGTCACGCACCCTCCAATCCGTTGTTGGTCCGCGTACACGCACCCCTAACCAAGCAGACCCAGCCAACTACGCCAACTCACCCCTCCCTCCAGCACCCACTTCAACCCCATCTGGAAAACCCCAACAAACAAACAGCTGGTCCTTTGGCTTGCCACCAGATCCCCGCTCAGGTCCGTCCAACGTGAAACCTCCGGTTCAATCACAAAGTCCATTGATATCGCGATCATCATCTCCGCGCACTGCCAAACTCGCCCATAACAGGAACATCTCATTCAACGGTGTTCCTTCGCCCCTTGCCCCTACGCCCACCGATCCCAAACTTCCTCCGAGGCCGTCGACGACCGGCACGAGCACACATCCATACGCGTCCGTGCAAGCCCCCACATCGCATACCCTACAGGCACCCGCTCAGAATGGGTCTGCACTTTCCCCCATCGTCGAGGCGTTTCAGGCCCAAGGCTTAGTATCGTCGTCGCCCCCTACAGCATTCGCAGTCGGGCGCGGTCCGTTCAACCCTACTGCTCATAATGTCGCACCATCCCTGGACAATCTCCGTCGCAAATTGGTCAGATTCTTCATACCGGAAGAAGGGCGGACTTGTGTCGTCGATGTTGCAGACTGTGCTGGCGGTATCGAGGTCATGGAGAAGGTCCTCAGGAAAGCTGACAAGGCGGGCTCCTCACGCAGGACAGATGTCATGAATCGTGTCGAGACGGATGACGGTGGACTCAGTGTGGACGGATGGTCTGTATATCTCGAATGGGACGAGATTAACGACTCAGGTGTGATTTCAGCCTGTGCATCGAGTTACGAAAAAGAAAAAGTCTGAACCCATTCGATAGGGAAACCACTCTCCGAAGCGGAGCTACTAGGAGTATGCCACAGCTCATCAGACGATCCAGTTAAAGAACGTGGGTTAACACTTCGTAAAAGCGGTCGCACCAAACGGTCCAAAGATCTTCACCGCATATTCGGCGAAATTCCACCACGGGGCATCAGTCCCACTTCCCCCATTCCCGTCATCCCACCGCCGAGACCGTCTGAATCAGACCACGAGACCGATACTGATCTCCCGCGCGTGAATGATTCGCCGCGCCAGAAGGCACGCGCCATCAAACGCGCAAGCACGATCAGCATCCTCAGTGGCCTTGGCGTGCGCGACCCGGAAAAGGCCCTTGACCCATCCGCATCGCCTACCCAAGGCCAGCCCAAAATCCCGCTCCCATCAGTCAATTCTGGCAAAAAGCCCTCAAAGCTGCGCAACTTCTTCGGCCAGCGTCCGCCAAGCGAGCTCATCACGACACATCTGACGGAGTACTTCCCCTTCGCGGAAAAGAAAGTGCTTCGGACGGCACGGCATAGTATGATGCTGCGTGCATCGAGCGTGAGCGGTGGTGGAGACAAGAGAAACAGCACAATTTCGCTCAATCCGCCGCTTCCTTCACGGTTCAGCACGAGTACGCAGGGGTCTGGGTCTGGGTCTTTACAGCGTTCGATGTCTCCAGCGCGAACGATGTCGTCAAAGCGGAACTCTATCATTTCTACGACGTCGACGATACCGGACACACGGTCTTTAGCAGCGCCTTCTTTTAGCGCTGTCGAAGATCCCCCGCGCGTGTCGATATCTACTGAAGACGGGCAATCGGTGACGTTGACGGGAGATGAAGTGGAGAAGCTCTCTTCGATTGATTCGAAACCGCAATTACTTCCCCCTGTCAACTTCCCGTCGATGTCACTTTCCGAATCTATGGAAGACCTCACTGGCCCTCTTCGAACATCCCGCACGAACTCAAATGCGTCTAAACGAATGAGTTTTATGACCGAACTGAGGAGCAAGCGCGATCGGTCTGATACTGCCAGTTTACTGACTGTCGATGAAATCACTGCTGAGGTGGAGAATCGGCGACAGAGCATGGCGGTGGATATGGGTGTTGAGGGCGCTGAGGATTGGACGAAGGTGGAGCCTGACATCGATGATGTCACTAGTCTCTCGGAAGACGATACCGTGTTCGATGACGACGAAGATGAGGATGAGAGCAAGGATGTTGAGGAGGAAGACGAAACTGGCCAGACGATGAATTCTAGCGGTGGTAAGCCAAAAGCAACTCAAGATCTGCGCGATGACAGAATTGATTATTACTATTAGGCAAGTGGATCAAAGGCGCACTCATCGGTGCAGGGTCCTTTGGAAAGGTCTACTTGGGCATGGATGCTGTCAACGGTCTTTTGATGGCTGTGAAGCAAGTGGAGCTGCCGAGAGGTTCAGCTCCGAACGAGGAGCGTAAGAAGAACATGCTGAGCGCTCTGGAGCGAGAAATCGACCTTCTCAAAGACCTTTCCCATCCGAATATCGTCCAGTACCTTTGTAAGTCCGTAACTGCTAGACTAGTTCGTCACGTAAAAGTTCTAACCCTCGTTAGACTCCTCGGTCGACGACGATTTTCTCAACATCTTTCTCGAGTACGTCCCCGGCGGTTCCGTCACTGCCCTGTTGCGAAACTATGGTGCCTTTGAAGAGCCGCTCGTCAAGAACTTTGTGCGTCAAATCTTACAGGGCCTTAACTACCTCCACGAACGCGATATCATCCATCGTGACATCAAGGGTGCGAATATCCTTGTTGACAACAAAGGTGGCATCAAGATCTCAGACTTTGGCATCTCCAAGAAAGTTGACGGCAGTGAGTTGGTTCCGTCTAGCTCTTTCTCTCTCCCGGCTTCTTGATTGATATCCGTTGCGTTGCGTTTGCGTGTTCAGATCTTCTCACCGGCAAAAGAATGAACCGCCCATCGCTGCAGGGATCAGTGTTCTGGATGGCCCCTGAGGTTGTGAAACAGACATCACACACTTCTGCTGCCGATATCTGGAGCGTTGGGTGTTTGGTTGTTGAGATGCTGACGGGTGAACATCCGTGGGCACAACTTACTCAGATGCAAGCCATTTTTAAGGTCGGATCATTCTTTTTCTCTTTTGACTCAGCCTGCTAGCCACTAACGTTCATAACGACGTGATGCAGATTGGTCAATCCGCGAAACCTGCTATACCATCGGACATTTCTTCCGAAGCTCAGGATTTCCTTACTAAAACTTTTGACCTCGACCACACAGCTCGACCAAGCGCTGGTGAATTGCTTCAGCACCCTTGGCTCGCTATCAAAAAACCCGCAGGAATTGCTAGCAACTTGAAGAACGTAGCGTCCAGGTCTATTCCTACTATCGAGGTCTCGACATAATACCCCCCCAACATCCAGATGTTTATTTACTTATTGGCATTATTACCATTCACGCACTGTATCCTGACTACAACGGGACGTTTGCTGTACGATTGCATGCTCACAAGATTATTCACACACTACGTTATGCGTCTTCCTCTTCGCGTTTACGCTTCGTTCCAGAGTCCGCCTTCGTTCCGGGCCCCCAGTTGGGCGCTGGGTTTTGTTGATAGCGGACAAGCTTAACTTTTGATGCTTGCGTTACAGATTGAGGGTGTCTAGTGAAATTGGCCTCCGTCCTGCAGCTTATGATCAGCTGGCGATGTTGTGAGTTGGTAAATTTAGTACTTGCCTTGCTTCCTTTGCGAGCAATTGCCTCGCGAGTGAGGTTTCAGAGATCTTGTCCATTCTCACAGGGTGCCTCTTCACCCAGGACCTGAAGATGTCATGCACATCTTGACGTGCCGCATCTGTCTTCAGAGAGCCGGCTAAAGCATGCGAACGTGATACGCGATTTCCGGCATTCAGTAGTGCGGACCTGAGTATATTAGCGTTGAATGCATGGCTGCTAAATCATGGAGGCGATCACATACGCCACGTCGTCTAACGGGGGGCAGATTGAGTGGAAAAAGCCCGCGATCCGGGAGGGCGTAAAGTAAAATGGGACGTGCAGCTCCTGCAATACACCCGGAGATTAATTTTAACTTCAGTACGATAACAGTTTTCAATCGCACTTCTTTTGCAACCGTCAGCATCCCTTTCATTCGGACTGCGGTGCTATATTTGCTTTGATTGCTCTCCAAGTGCTCGAGGACTTTTGAAATGAAGCCGCTGTTGTGTATCGGGCCAGACCACATCGGACCCGCAATCTATAACAATTATGAAGCTGACCCATGATTTGAATCAAATATCACGCACATGCAAGGCAGAGCCACACTCGGTGCATTTTTGTGGGACGGGCGGACCTACTTGAGTCTTGAAGAGGAGGTTCACGTTGCCAGAACGTTCATGGACCTTCTCGGCCATCCGTCCCAAAGGTTGCTCATAGAATGACTGGCAACCTTGGCAGATGTAATACATCGCTGTTTTGCTAGGAATGATATAGTATGACGACCGTGCGATATCATGACATAAAAACGTAAGTTACACACCTGGCAACCTTTTTGACTTCTATCGGCGCAGAATGAATGCGGATAAACAGGCGAACGTAAAAATCAATAGAAAGGGATAGAAGGGGTTCGATATATCTTCCGTAACGAGTTGCGGAGGTTGACAGAGTGTGTAATACGAGCCTGAGAGCCTTCCGGGACGTCAGTAGCCTCGGACTTGATCAACGAGAACGCCCATACTGATTCATGGCAGTACTCCGCCTTGACAGGAATACCACCGTAGTTCGAGAAACTTTGCGACTCGTTCAATGAAAGGTCGTCAATTATATGCTCTCCCAAGTACGCACCATTTTTCAGGGTAGTTTGTCGTCGCCAGAACTGACAAGTCCGTACATGTTACGCAGAGGAGTCCTGTGAGATGCTCGTGAATTCTCGGCGTGAAGCAAGGATTTGAATTTACCTGCCTCCATCGTTGATGCACTGAACAGCCCCGTCAATGAAAGGCGCGGCGGTGCCATATGGGTCCAGGTCGACAACATCGACGCGTGTCTTCTCTGTGCGATGGTTGTACATGAGCGCGCTTACATAGCACATACCTCAGACAAGACCACAGCTCGAAGATCAAGGACTTACCATGCATCACCCTCGTTTATTCTCACCTTTCCGCGATCATGCGGCTGGTGCTCTGACACCACGGAAGTAGATGCTGCACTTTCGGCCGGGTCAGGTGAAGGACCGAGACCATTGAGTTCTACATTTCTCCTCATGGCAGCAGTGGCAGATGCAGACAGGTCATTCGCAATGACGAACCTTGAAGGATATGAAATATATGTTCGCTCATAAAACTCAAATACCAACCTCACAAGGGGAATTTCTTTTGCATAGCGGATGGACCGGAGACCAGTGGCCGACAATGCCTCCAGCAACACGAACTTATGAGGCCGGTACTTTGGATTATACTCAGCAGTGTCATTGTAGAGGATGAAGCCACCTACTTCTCGCTTGTTGACTTCAGACGATGTACTTCCAGTAGTGGGATCATCTCCTGGTGAATCATCCTCCAGACCATTTCTCTGCTCACCAGATTCCGCTTGCAACCATTAATTCAGCGGAGACCAGCTTCTGAATAACTAGATGCTCACTTTTTGCCTTCTTCTGATCTTTCCGCTGACCCGCTTTCGTGTCCGCGTCCGCCTCCCTTTTCGCGCGTCTCTCCTGAGTCTGTTTCCATTTTGCTTCTTTCTCCCTGTTTAGTTCTTCGCTCCATACTCTGATGCACGCGACACTGAGATCCCGGTTGAATTCTTGAACTGGATTCAGAAATGCCTCCTCCTTGGATGAAATTAGGATATGAGACGTGTTCTCCGTGTGGAGCGTGAACCCTTCGGGTACCGTGATGGGCGAGCTACCAGCGTCTGACATGATGCTGTTCTTGCGTGATATCAACGATGCAGGCTGGAGTGAACGACGGTTTAATGTGCTTCCGAGGCGCAGAGGCCTGCAAACAGCGAGGAGTAGCTGAGACGTCACGATGCCAGCGATTACCAAGATGAATCGAACTTGAAGTTGGACGTCTCTCTCGATGACTCGATTGACTTCTGAACCCGACACAGCTGCATTTTGAGTTATCGTAATCTTTTTACGTCCAAGACGGTTGATTCAGACCCTGAGTATAATCAAACTGCTCTCATGCAGAATCACCCATCTGCAAGTGACAACAGTTCACTAAACGATTGAATCATCCTCACAACCCCCTCTACATGTAGTATGCAGCGCTTTCGCAGTTTCTTGCAAAGTATCCTGCATCCGGAGGCGCGCTATTCCAGGTATACAATGACCTGACTCTCGGTGTGTAGCCACTGTAACATTATACATTCGAGTTTTGACGCATATGGCTCCTTCCAGCACAAAGATGGACCAATGTCCAAGTTCTCGACCTTCCAGCTTGCGGGCGAGCCGCGATCAAAGGCAAACGGCCAACTGCTGTTAGCATCTTCTACTGTCAGCGCATACATCCTTCTCATTGACGTGCGCGAACACAGGGAACAGATCAAGGGTCATCCGTCTGTGTTGTAGTACCCTGCTCACTCTCTGAGTCAATATCTACATCATGGTACGTTGTTGTGGTAGTGTTCACGCTGCATCTACCCGTGTTTAACGCGTCCGTAGGCTTCATTCTGCTTTTACCAGCCTCGAGCCTTCACCTACAGAGATTTATGTGGCCATTACCACAGAAGACACGTCGACAGTCTACTATAAGATCAGCCAGGGCATCGTCAAGCCTCCCGTATAGAGCGACCTTTCGTCGTTCGACAATGTCAGTTGGCAGGGGTGCTTAACTGATATCCTACCGGTATGTCGAAGCAACGCAACCAAGGCGTCCCGCTCTAAAGAGTACATTGACTAAGTTTTTACTATTATAGGATCCGTGTCCGAACAGATGCTAGCTAGGTAACATATGGGCAAGAGTGAGATACGTCGTAATGAGAAGAAAAAAATTGGTCTAAAGGAGTGTGGTGAGATGAAAAGTCTAGATAAATGTCACGGTGAATAGTCAATATTCGAATTCCTCAGATACAAGTGATATCGATCCGCGCATATCACCTCGCCATACCCGCGCGGGGTCGATTTGCGCGGCAATGATTTTACGCACCATCGCATTGAGCGAGGTGGGACCGCAGCCTGGGCAGAACAGATTAGCACTATAGAGAAGTTAGTGGAAGTAAACCTTACAAGCAACGACTACGGAGCCTTTCGACTGCTCGACTTCATCTGCAAGGATCCTGTCGAGTTTGGGTTTGCCAGGCCGTGCATACTCTGCAACAACACTGATGTCCTGGGCCTCTTCCTCGCTGATGTCAAGCTCGATCAAATCGAGCGAGCCATCGGGTGCAGAGGATGATAACAAAGCACGGGAGCTGCCCCAACTGGCAGTAGAATAAAGAGAGCTTGCCGCCACTTTGCGATCTACTAGAGTGTGACTATCACGAGAGAAGGTCGATTCAGGGTATATCGACTGCCGTCGGCCTCGTGTTGGCGAATGGGGAGAAACATAGGTCGTGTCCACTGATATCTCAGGCCACTTGTTGTCTGAACTTGTATATATTGGGAATGGGACTGGTCTATCCATAGATTGTCTTGAGATGGCAGGGGTAGCGGCTGGTCTATTGACAATTCCCCCCAAACCGCCAGGGTCCGTCAACCGCACCGTTCTCTCCTCTAATTCTTTCTTTGCAGCAAGTGCTGTAGTGACCTTCCGTGACTGGGCTCGCCGGTGGTTGCCTTCCTTCTTCACCTTATGGGACAGATTGTTTTCGCCTGGTAGAGCAGCATCATTGTCACCGTCGAAATTGGTCAGCTCGAGTATGTGAGATTCGTGTGCCTGACCAACATCTTCCGGCGGTATCGGGTCCTCGGATTCTCCAGTGTAGTAGGTCAAGTCAACATCACTCTGGTAACTATCTTGACTGTCGAGGGATTCAGTAGATTCAAAGAGGTGTGATGATAGGCCGCCACGTGCAAAGGACGGGTGAGGAGGCTGCAGGTCCTCAAAAGGAACAGGGTCGGAAGCAAAGCGCGGACGCTGAGGAACTTGCAAAAAAGGCGTCTCTAGAGGGGCAGCGATGGGTTTAAATTTGGTTACAAATATGTCAATCTGCAATGCAGACGGCGGTACCAAGGAAAGACATCGGCGAATGATGGAAGCACACCACAGTATGTGAGCTAAGCGAGTTAGTCAGGTTATGACGCTTGACTGCAAGCTATCGAGTACTCACCATATTCGCGAATAAGCCACACAAAACGAACTCGCCGCGTTTGGAATGATTTCTTCCCCCAACCTCCAGGACGCCCACCGAGACTTCTACCGTCCCGGCCAGAAAGGCACATACAGATGTACTGCAGCACAGACAGGCCGTAGCTCACACCTGAGCCACCAGCAATGATCAACACGGTCGAGTAGTTACCCCAACGGGCGCGAATCGAGCTCCCAAAGGGTCCATCAACGTACGCCTTCAACAGAACACCGCGTTTAGGAAGATCTCCCGTTGCTGTCAATGAGATGTCGCCGGATGAATGCTCGGCAGTCATGCGGGCCACTAAGTTCCATAAATCCTGCGTCCATCCATTTCTTGCACGGATGAGCAAGATGATCAAGCGGCCTTCATCTGTAGGTGATTCGTAGTCACACACAGAGGCGCAGGTGAAAGGATGAGTAGTGAATCGAGAGACGCTGGGGATTTTGATGAGGAAATGTTGACCCGGAGCCCATGGTAGGAATCCAGGAGTTATAAGGCGCAACCGCACTGTATGCCCAGATAGGAGCTCGGCGTGGACATACCCTTTGGGAGGGACATACGAAGGAGCCGGGGAGAATGAGTGTAATGTGGACCTATGTTCAGGAGAGAAGAGCGATCGAGCGGGCGAACCGTTGGGTGGTGAATAAGGTGGACTGACTAATGGTTTGTCAGACTGATAATATGGGTTCAAAGGACTATGTGATTGTGAATCAGAGTGATTCTGCGGTGTCTGACGGCGAAGATGGTCCATCTCCCAGATATCGGAAGGACTTGAAGTAGAATTGGAAGGCTTCACTGGTGGTGATGAATTGCCACCTAGAATGGGGGTATTGGCGGCAAGCCACCAAGTGCCTCGCCAGATACGTTCACCAGCCCAAATCGCGAGAGCACCCCAACACCACCACCAGAGTGCGGGATGATGGAATGCAGCAGCGATGACCATGAGTGGAACAAGCAAAATGTGCAAGAAATAGAAGGCTTCGTAGAAGTTTTTCCGAATAGGGTGCATTGACAAAGCAATTATGAAAGTCAGCAGTGCAAAGGCCTAGCTAATTGGTCAGATACTCTGTATGAAAAGAAAAGCCACTCACAATCCAGCCAAAGATGAATGGCGTATAGGAAAAGGCGTATACGTATGCAACGCGACCAGTGCTAGGTTTGCGATCTCGAACGAGCTGGACGCTCCAGAGCGCCACATGAAGTGATGTAAGAAACCATATTAGTCTGCCTGTCCAGCGATGAAGCCAAGCGAGTTTGTCGAAGAAAAATTGTATCATGAAAGGAATGGCGAAGACTGCAAAAGGCGGCGCTTTGAGTGCGAAGAGCACGCAGAGGGGAAGCAGAGCGAAGGCGATTTGCCCTGCGCGTGCTGATGAAGTCCACCATGCCTTATTGATAGTATATTGGGGTTGAAGTGGTAAATAGGGGGCGGTGTTAGGAATGATGTTACGATGCTGTAACTCCATATTGCCGATGTCTCGGCGAACCTGCCAGACCTTGAAACTCGGGGCAATATAGTCCGGGCCGACGAAGGCAAGGGCTAGTGACCCTCCCATTAGCAAGGTCAAGCAAAGAAGCTGAGCGTTTGAAGGCAGAGGATGGGGCTGACGATGGGGATCATTCCTATTGAGAGCGAGTGCGACGTTATGTTTCTTTCTCCAGGTTCGTCGACGGAGGGACCATTTCGACCAGTGGGCTCCTAGAAAACTACCCCTTGAACCAGTCCAGTGAAGGATGGCAAAGGCAAGAAAAAAGAAAACGACAACAATCCAGAGAAGAAGGGAATAGCGTCGACTGGGGAAACTAAGAGAATGAATGGTAAGATATGCCGTGATCCATTCTAGGTCATCTGAAAATGCCGGCGTAGTGGGATCGATAGGAAATGCGGTGAGCGACGCGGTCGCAGCACTGGAGGAGGACATGGCGATTGTCACCTGGCAAGGCAAACGCCGCCGTGAATGTCAAGACAAAGTTGGAAGCAAGCAGAAAAAAAAAGTGGAGAGAAAAGAAGGAAAGAAATAGTCCCGCTCGATACGTTTAATTTGACTTGGCACTCGTAAGGCCTAAGGGTTGTTAACGTTCAGTACGTCCAGTCTGAACCGAGTTTAGATAAGGTCCTAGAGGCATTCAAGGAAAGGAATCATGAAATGGGCTGCTAGTAGTAGTGGTGAGCAGCCTGAGATTTTAGAGAACAGTAATACACGGGAGGGGCGGCCGTTCCAAACTGTGGCCACCGCGCCATACGTCATTCACTTCGGATTCATGATGCGGTCCCCGTACCACGTGGCCCGAGATCTCCCAAAAATTGACGATCAGGGCCCAGGTGATAATCGAACCACTTAAATTGAATAATTCTGTCTGGCCACAACCACCGTCAAACGATTCAGACTTGCGCAATACATACATACTGTAACTTGTAAGGTTATACTTATATATATATCCGGGCCCGGAACTATCAACTCGAAGATAGAACTAGAATAACTCCGGGCATAGCGATTCATAACCGCATCCTCCCGATCACTTTATTCTTGCGGAGCACTGAGATCAGTGACCGAAATAATCTAGAAACCATACATTAGTCATCGACCATAAAACTACATTCTGAGTTCACCTGCTTGCCCGTCTTCCTGATCTTTTCCACAAGCTGTTCTTCTTCGATCGGACCTGTCACGTCGACAAGCTGGCTTTCCAAGCTTACACTAAAATTCGAAACTGATCCTATTATTTCACCCGATCAGCTCTGCACTCCTAATTCGTCATAGTCGCCGCACCTTCCTGCTGCGCTTTAGTTAATACACGGGTAACAGCTCCTGAGCAACCTCCGCAAGTCATCTAGAGGAATCAGCAGCTCATGTTAGTTACGGTCACAACTAGGAGAAATCCATCTACAACAGACCTTAACATTGAGTTGATACTTGTGCTCAGCCATCGGATTAACTCTAACTTCGGTTCCCGAACTCAAACTGTACAGATAGATATATAGATGGATAAGAATACAAATGGAGGCTGGTTGATGTCGATGACAACAAGGCTCGCCTCTTATAAGTTTCACGAAGGCGCGGTGCACAGATCGAGCTGTCGGAACTTGCCGGTATCTCACGCACCGCCAGGTCATCGTCGATACTGTTTATCTCTCAGGTGGTTATTTATTGTCCGAGTCGGCACAGTAAATCTACTCAAATTTGAAAGGAATGGATATCTCCAGGCAGCCTGCAGCAGCCAACAAAGATACGTGCTCACTTTCAAAGAAGCACCTTTCAACCGTTATGCATAAGATCGTGGTGCATCATCAACTGCTAGCGTGAAGTCCGATTATCAAGCATCTCAACCTCGTCACCCTCCGTGGCCACCGCCACCCACCCTGTTCCCGCAGGCGGGTGGCCTTTAATTCCAGTAAAACAAGTACTGAAGAACCCTAAGGAACACATTTGCCATTAGCGTCTGAGCAGGACCCAAAAGGCAGTGACCCACCAAGAAAAGCAGGTAAACTGGTTTGATCACGGTTCGTCAAGTAATATACCGGTATCCCTGCCAGCACGAAGCCTGCGGAGACTACATCAGATATGGTTTTACAGCAGTGCTTCCATAAATAACCTAAAACAGCCATAGCTTCAAGAGGTGCTGCAATAATAGGCATGCATAGCAAAAATAGCGCGACCTGCACGGGGTTAACGAGTGCACTTGATCCTGTGACCACTAGGAAGCTTACAGCACAAAACATCAGCGGGGTAATTATCCATGTTTTATAAGGTCTGACGCCAAGGTTAGACATTGTACCGCAGACAGCTGCGCCAGCGCACCTTTCTAACAAAGGCTCTTTCACACGGAGTATGACAAGGCCTAGAACCTTTCAAAAACGAATCAGATCATCAAGACGTCCCCGAGCCATACCCCACGTACAGTCAGGAAATAAAATGACCAGGACGCCACAACGGAGAAATTGATCAGCGAACGAAAACCACCCCCGACGACGATGAACGCAATAGTGATTGCCGCTTGCAGGAGGATCGCATTGATTGGTGTCTGCCTCGATTTGTTTAGGTGACCAAACATTGCAGGAAGGTATCCTTCTCGTCCGGCAACACATATGAGGCGCGCAGAAGTAAATGTGGTTCCTGCAGGAGATGAGTATGAGTACCTGGCAACGATGCGGGGAATCATTCACCATTCAGCGCTCCAAAGCAAGAGATGGCAACCATGACAGCAAAAACTACACCGCCTGCTGGTCCAAAGAGCGCCCGACCGAAGTCTAAGGCAACAGTGTTGCTTAGGCCAACGGTAACTTTGTCTAGCACCACAAAATATGATACATTTGCTAGTAAGAAAAGAATCTGAAAGGGATCAATGCCTGTGTACCCCGAAATGACACTTCTATTGCTTACCAATACAACCACCATGCTTGCATGAATGGCTCTAGGGATATCTCTAGTGGGATTCTTCATCTCACCCCCAACATAGTTGGCTTGGTCCCATCCATCGAGTGCCCATAGCCCAGAGTAAAGAGCCAACGAATACGCTGATGGACTATGGCTGGAGTCCTCAAAGAGCGGCTGAGAGAACGATTCTGATGCTTTCCCTCTAACAAGCTGTATCATACCCAGTACAATTACAAACACCTGACCAAAAATGAGTCATGACTCGGTAGTCAGAACATGACACTTACTAGGGCGGCGATCTTAGAAATGTCGAATCGTTCTTAGGTAAAAACGCGATCAACTAGAAACAAACGCACCTTCACCGTGGTGAAGACCACAGCAGCTCTAGTGCCCAAATTCCGCGTGGCTGCACAGATCACGACAACGACGAGCACTGCTGCCACCGCAGTGAGTTTGATGGCCCATTGGGGAATATCATCTGGTGATACCTGGTCACGGGTGGTGTGCCATATGAGCCGGTTCATGTATTCGGCGAAGATGAGACTAATGACCGCATTTCCACCTATAATGCAACTGGACGTATAGCTACATATCTAACTGGAAGGCAGGCAAACGACAAACCAGGTTTCAGGGCTGAAATCGCTGTCCAAGCAAACAAATAGGCCACAAGTGGTCCGTACGCATACGCGAGATATGCCTGTGCCCCACCGTTCAGTGGTATGCTGGAACTGTTAAAACAAGGTTGTGAGCGACCGCCAGGTAACGATAGTACGTGCCATAGACGAACCCTAGTTCTGCAAAGCT
>PVYP01007028.1:16724-29925 GCA_002995295.1 Rhizopogon vulgaris
GTTGGAACTATCTGGAAAAGGAACAGCTTACCAGTTCCTAGTTCCGCCAATGTATTCGGGCAAGCTGAATGTTGGACTGGCGACAACAGCGCCTATAGACATTAAAGTGAGTGAGCAAAAGAGACATGACGAAAAAATCGAAAATCGAAAACAGGTCGAAAACAGACAGTATGCTTACCAGTGGGTTCAAAGATGAGCAACTTTAGCGCCAACGCACTGCGATGCACGGCCTCTTTCCATGAACCCTGGTAGGTGGATTTCCTGATCCAAGCATTCCAGTAATTATTCGTAGACTGCGAGTACAACTGAGTGAGTAAAAGAGGATTAAACGATGTTCCGGTGAGGAAACATACCACAAATAGATGATCGAGGAGTTCCTAGAAAGAAGCAAGCTTAACATTCAAATATTCACCACGGAAGCAACAAGACGCACCTTGGTTAACATCGGGTCGTCCTTCGGCCGCAACTTGTTTGCACCCGCCATGAACTCTGCGCGCCATGACCATCAATCTAATATGCGATGACTAGAAGTGCTCACTCTCGAAATTGAGTCCCAGCGCCTCTGCTTGTTCTCCATGTATTCCTGACCCACCATCTGCTGTATGCTCGGGCGCAATCCGCAACACGAACGTCACCCGCTGGCCCTCTACAAGTGTCAACTCCGTCTGTACGGCCGGGCCCAAATGGCCCTTCGCACTGAGATCCAGCGGCCTCAAAGACACCTCAGGAGTAGGAACATTGTCAAGCAAGGACTCAGAGACGAAGCGCAAGTCGAGCGCCAGCGGGCTCTGCGAGTTCGGGTGGCTGTTCGGGTTCTCCAGGGTCGCGCTGGCCGCAACGGCGGGCCGCGAAGCGAAGATAACTTTGTTTTGCTTTTGATAGTGGAGCGGGATAGAGTCATCGTCGACGATTTGGGTGTCGTGGGGGTCCCGGGCGTAGTTGAAGGCTGGCGCACATTCGACGCGGAGGGGGATGGTTCCACGAATCACCTAATGAGCGGGTGTCGGGTTAAAAACCTTGAGTGGGCATTCGTGGTGGAAGGCAGCTCACCTCGACACGTCTGATGAGCCAAAAAAGCAATGGTCGGGTAGATTCGCCATTTTCTTGGCGAGGAAGGAAGTCTAAATGTATGCAATGAATCAGCCAACTGTTTGGACCATTTGCACGGGAGACTAACCGGTGACGCTGACTACACCCTTTTCATTGAGAAATCTACCAATAGTCAGCCATAATTCACACAGGGGTAATATGATAAACATACTTGGTCTGCAGCACGTTCGAGCTCGGCAAATAGTTATGCTTGGTGGTGAATGGAACCGTTGGTGTAATGGAGAAGTGGCCGCCCTAGACCCACGTCCACGATCAGCGAATCCCACTGAATATGTAGACTCCTAACTTTATTCTTGTCCAAGATACGTGCAAAGATGGACGGGGAGTCGAAGTTTGGGACACAATAACTCTCGACTATGAGTGATACGTATTAGATGAAACTCATGCGAAGGGATTATGGAAGTCGAGGATGCGCGAGCCTCAGTGCTTGCCCAAGCCATCCCCTATTCAACTCAAACCACTCACTCGATCCATCAAGACTGACCTATAGGAACATCGATTAAGCTCGGAACTTCTGCATAATCTACGAACTCACCAGTGCGGCAGTCCTCAGATTCCCGATCCTACCACGATCCTAGTGAGAACAAGGATACAAATTCATCAGGGGGTTACGCACAAGCCATGATCTGCAATAGGAATATAATCGCGTTCGGTGGCTGGGTTTTGGATGTTCATGGCCGTGTGTCAATAGGAGGTTTCCGTGGCGGATACTATGTAATACTACAGCTGTACAGCCTTAAGTATGGACACGGGCGCCGAATGTCCCTTTTTACCCATCGTTGCAATCAACTTCACCTCAACTTTCGACCACGGTTCTCCGCATAGTGACCGCCATAGAGGCAAGCTAGGTTAGGTTATTCACACTGTTCCCAGACAGACCGAAAGCATAATCAACAAGTCTAATATTGGATAGTATCAGTTAAACAACAATGGTGGCAGTTGGACTGCGGCCAGGATAAAAATACAATAGTTTTATAGGATGAATCGTGAAGCCATTATGGTCGTGCTGGTCGTACAACTTACACAATAAGGATACGGAGATGTGCATGCAAATTGCTACACTCTTGCGCAGACCTCTCGGTTTATTTTGAGTCTGCAAACTAGGATGAAGAAAGACCCAAAGATCATGCTCGATCCAGAAACACAGATCATTGCGGTGTAAGAGCCTCTCTGGTACTGAATAAGAACGCCTGCAATGGGTCCACCAAGAAGAGAACTGAAATAAATAAATGAGCACAATCCCAACAAGTCTAACGATAACCTTACGGAACAGATATCAGCGTGTACAACGCCCCTATTCGAGACCCGATTTCGCTGATGTCTGATATCTGAGCAACGCAGGGTGTAACTACGGAAATGAATGCACCAGAAAGAAACCCGTAGACTACCGCGAAGACTATCACAGCGACCGGTGTCTTTGCAAACATCCAAAAGGTGAGGCAAGATAGGCCCGCCAAGAACGCGGTGGGTATAAGAAGGTTAAATCTTCCTATCTTGTCAGAGAGAATCGCAGGAACAATCCTGCCGAATACACCACCGGCATTCATTACCGACAGAACGTAGAAAGCAGTTTCGCCAGAAACAAGTGCGCGGTCCTCGGCGTAGCTCGTGATGTAGAAGAAAGGTGTGAATATACCTTTTTCGCCGTTGTCAATGACAACTTCTATTAAATAACTTTGTTTCTTACCGAAGCAGATGAAGAAGGATCCAGCTACGAGAAGCAAGAAGCGTGCATCCTGGAACATCTTGGTATCCATCCACGCGGTGCATTTCTTACGACTCTTGCTCCTTACAGTAGAAAGCGCCACAATACAGCATGCCGCGGAAAGTAACGTCGATGCTCTGACCGCCCATGCATAGCCAATCTGCGGGAGGAGTAGGCGAAGCATGATGGGATAAACGACGCCACCTAGACGAACTCGGTTATATTGAACAGATAATAATGGACTGGCTACGTACCAATACCAGAGCCGGCGGCCGCTATACCAAGAGCCGATCCACGATATTTATCAAAGTGGGTTGAAACCGCCGCTAAAGAGGGGTAGAAGCTATAGAGTAAAATTAAAAGAAGATGCACAGCGCTCAATAAGGAACTCACAGTGATGCAACACTGAGGCCAAAAAAGAAGCCTTGGAACAATAAAAATTCATAATAGTGCGTGGAGATACTCGTCATCAACATGCTAAAAGCTAGTAGCAGTGCCCCAAAGAACATTACGGGTGACGGGCCGTATGCGTCAAAAATGCGCCCCACGGGTCCCCCCTAGACTCGTTCCGACATTGAGCGAGACCCGAGTTGACAATCAAGATAACTTACCATGACGAAGAAAGTCCATAGCTGGAGTGATCCAATCCAAGAGATGCTGGATAGCGAATGACTAGAAAGCTGATGATCCGAATACCACGACTGGTATGTTCCGAAAGCATTCAATTGACCGAACGAACAGAAAAGAGCGAAGAATGCTCCGAGAATAGTTAACCAACCAGACCACCCTTCATGTGGACCTTTAGTCGTGTGCAGTAAAAGTGCATCAGGAGATTGTAGAGCACTGTTACGATTGAGATGCTCGTATGCCCCTGCCTCGATGCTGGCCCCACGGGACGGAGAGCAACTAGTTTGCTTCTCCACGTCATCCATGGAGAAGAGGGAGTTTGATCGCTACACCAGGTTGGCGCGCAGCAGAATGGACGGGAAGAGGGACTTCAGCAGGCAGCTGCAAGTAATGATCATGCGTTCATTATAAAGTACTCTCAGCAGAACGTGAGATTCACTGCTTTGCCGGGCTCCCCCGAGTATGCCGGATACAAGGAGTCAGATATCTTTAGCGCCACGAAGCGCGCAATCTGGGTTGGAACTCAGTAGGGCGCAAAATGTGATTGTGCGCTGGCATTTCGGCAAGGAGGTCCGTGCTCCAAGGGTACAGCTGATCGCCGCACATGTGCAAGGGAGTAGGCCATCGAAAAAATTAACTTGATCAGTGCGACTCACTCGAAATCCCCCGTACAGCAATACCTCGACAATTGCAATATGTTGCCGTTAGCCTCCACCAATAAGCGCTTGTCCGCCAAAAGTAGACTGAACAATAATAATAAATTGGTTCCGTTTTCTCAAGGCGAGACCGAGCCGTCGCCTGAAGTGGCTGTTGCTCTAGGGAATCATGGAGGACCCGACTATAGCGGAAAAGAAGTCGAATAGGTCGGATCATCAGTTAGTTTCGGGAATTTGGTTCTCCACCACCTGAGTGTAGGCAAGGGGGTTGACGTCTCTAATTCGGATGGTAGTTGAACTTCAAAAGATCGTATCACTGCTCATGATGAGCGGGAGGTACTGAATAAACAGCAGCGTCATACTTGCAAGTGAGAATTAAATTGAAATGTCTCCTTATAGCAGAGAACGTGAGTGAAATGAAGCATGCCGCGGAATAACGAACTGTAGTGCATGAATCAACGTAGAGATAAAATGCACGTCATCATGGCACTCAACTGAGATAATAAAGACAGGGTAAATTGCTGTACCAGCCGCTAATCGGAAAAGTAGTCGATGAGAACGGTGATCGGCTTGGCCTCAGTTGCCCGCCGCGATACCATCATTACGCAGCCTTTTGGCTTTCAGTTCACGGTAACGTTTAATGGCATTTTCTCTTTCTTCTTCCATCATTGCCTTTTGTGCCATGCTGAGTATTCCCGCGACTTTTGCTTGCGAAGAGTCTTTGCCTGATTTGGCACCTCGGGGCAGTCTACCAAACTGTGGGGGTTCCTGTGCAATGTCATTAAGACGGCGAGGTGCTGAGGTTGAAGTTACGCAGAACTCCTTGGGTTTATCACGAGGTTGCTGCTGATGTGTGTGGGTGCCAGTGGAGGTGGGCGATGGATTTGAAACGTCCGTGCGGCTAACTTTATTAATAGCCGTCTTGCCCTGTACAGGCTTGGTAACTCCTTCCTCCATTTCATGCTTCTGGACTCTGCGGCTTTGGGACGATGAGTGTTGCATCGCTGATCTAATAAGTGGCATCATGCTGCTCTCGACTCTCCTGCGTGCAAGTTCAACGTTCAGTGACGGCATGCTGCAGTAATAACTATTGGGCACTCACTTATTAAAATGAGCTATTGTTTCTCCGGGCTGGATCTTCAACGCCTCATCATTCCGACCGTTCCTATCACTGGCCTGCCGTCTTCGCTTTTGCTTAGGACATCCATCCCCGTCGCATTCGTCGATCTTCCGCTTCTTCTCTCGAAACTCCTTGCGAATTTTTTCAGCGTTCAAGATGCGAACCACGGACTTTGGGATCGTTTCCTCATTTCCAGAATGCTTCGGAGGAAGATCGTTGCCTCTTTAGAGACAGCACAGTGAGTTAGAGGGGAATATGTAATGAAAATACTGACTTCAGGGACCTCTCTTGTTCTCGAACAACTCGTTTTGCACGTTTATGTGGCATGCGTAGCGAGTCAGATCAAAGTCAGATACTAAGTTAGCGGAGGTTAGCGATTCCTAAAATGTTTTCTATAAAAGGGTAGTCACTCCTAATAGACTATGACACGCGACTATGTAAAACGTGCGGGCGCCGAGACCGCTGAGTGTTCAGTACGTAAGTCCAGAGGTGCATGGACAATTTATAATCATTGGAATCTAACCAAAAGATGACTCAAGGCTTCATGTAGGTGTATAACTAGTACGCCAAACGAAACGACGCCACACGTGTGCTAGCTCGAGGGAAAAGGTTCAGTGCCAGTATAGACTGCCACCCGTATATGACCAACTCTTGAGAGTGCACACAAAACCAATGATTCCGAAAAGATACATAGCTGCAATGGCTATGTAGTATATTGTGATGAGCTCGCGCGGATAGGTATACATGGGAGCTACTTACATAGCTTTCGATGTGGCATCAGGTTCATTTCATAGGTTGGTTGAGGTACGCCCATAACGTTGCAAAAGATATGAGCTGCAATCGGTGGCACTAATGACCCTGACCGAAGGAATAAATAGCAGCAGTAAGATCCGAAGATGCTTGTATACGCGACTTGAACGACTGTAATGCGTTAGTGCCACTCTTTAGAAACGAGGTGGTCGGGCATACTAGTAGAAATAATTGCGCGTTTTGCGGCAGTGACAGTACGTCCGTATCTGTGGTATGTTTCCCAAGCATGATGTATATGTGCTGAGAGGATGAACGTTAATAACTGAACCAAACGCTCACTCCAATCACGTACCTGCACCAAAGACCAAGGGACTGAGAAAAATCATTTTTTTCAGCGAAGCGCCTGCCAAGTGGTAGACAGTAAGAACACAAGCGCGAAACACAATTTCTTCGGTGATCGGGGCCTGTTAGAAATGTATGCTAAATCGCAAGCGACATATTCAGAAAATCGCACTCACAACCAAATAGTTTCGAAGACCGGAAATAGAGAAGAATCGAAAAAAGACATCATCTTCAAAACTCCAATCTGCTTGGAAAGGTAGCGTCTTTTCGATAAATTGGACGTAGAGTGGCCCAGCGAACAACAACGGAGTTATTAGGAGGGGACGTGCATTGGACCATGTGAACCCAAGGTGGAGCAACGCATTCGGGGTAAGGTTCTGCTGTCGTTATACATGAACCACGCACGCACGCCACCAAAGCAAATGATCACTTACAGTCGCATTATCGCCGTTTCCATTCTTCATGACCATAAACACGATGAGACAGCAAATCAGAGTGGCGCTGGTGACGGCAATTAGTCGAGCCTTGATAACGTCCGGATCATCTCTCCATCGCTCCGATTGTAACTTGAGTCTGGCCTGTCCCTGAGGAAGGTTAACCTTCCTCTTGGAGAAGCGAAGTCGCGCGCTCTTTGATGCATAAATGGAGCCAACATAGGTAAAAACGAATAGTCCAGCCAGGAGGTGCGCGAATGGGGTAGAGAGCAATGGTATAGTTTCGCGGTACATGACAAATAATTTGCAAAGGTGATGTGGGTATGTTGAAAGAGAAAGGTTTGGGTGAATCGCGTCTAATATAGCAAGAGACTGTGGATGGTCCAGGCGAAGGTAAGTGTCCACATCAATAAACCTATTGTCCTCTGTCCACACACATGTGTTCGGTAAAGCTTGTCGAAGTTGCAGTTGCAATGACAGGGCTAGCGCCAGGAATCTCGCTGGCAGTGATCCACTGGGGTGTCTGTTCGGTTTTCTGACTCTGTCAAGCTTGTTAAAGTCGACAACCTCGACTGCAAAGTCGCTTTGCTAGGTAGCACGTGACCAAATTATGTTTGACCAAATAAGCATCAACATCAAAACCAAGTTTGTCCGGGCCATCCCGACACGTCCACAACCACTCGTTCATTCTCGCCATGCACGCATCACTCGTTCGCCGTCAACTGGGCGGTATCATTCCTCCAAAGATTGCTACTCCGTCGCTTTTGGTGTGTTCTTTAGTTCTGTTAGCGCCTCGCCTTGCGTGACTTCTTTTCATCTAGACGTCGGGCTCTGGTGCCAGCCTCACTCCTTTGGTCAACTTCTACTCAAAACTGCCCAAAGGTCCAGCATCCAGTGTCGCTGGTGGAGGAATAAAGGCTAGATTTTTCAATGGCAAGAATGCGTCCGCTGCTCCACTCGTTTGGACGGTCTTGGGTTTATTCACTTTCGGATACACAATTGACTACCAGAGTGAGTAATTTGAATTATATTACGCATGTTCAATTTTTGATGCATGGTATTTCAGTGCACCTGAGTAAGTTACGATTTAATTCCCTCAATTTATTCACCGTTAAGCGCCCTACCAGAGCATCACAAGAACCACCCGCACTAAACGCGTTCATGGAAGTGAGGGGATACTGCTGCAGAACTTGTATGCGCAAGAAATATACTTTGTTTCCTCAAGTGTGCATATGGATAAAACAGCGCATGTTCTTATGACTTGACCATACTAAGCATTGTGCAAGGTACCACTTGTGGGTGGAGTAAGTGACCGGCTACTTACATTCACAATACATCCCTTAACTATCCAGTCTCAGCGCCCAGTATGATAAATCACAGGACCTGTGTGCCTTGAGGAAAAGTGAATTTAGGTGAATCCCCATCGCCTTTGACGCCGCGATCCCGGCGGAAGTTTAGTTTATACGTTGTGCGGCCATGCACTGCCGACAGTACAGTTTCCGTTCTAATTTTGAAGGCACGTTGTATGCCTTCACCATGAGTTTCAGTCGTGTTTCTATTGACAGTCTTCCTGTGGCCGACTCAGACGCGAGCTTCTCTCCTGCTCCATAACACGCGCTAGCCTTGCTCAGCAACATCTCATGTCAAGGTGGTTTTCGATACCAGTACTTGCACCTCAACGTCTACAAGTTGTTGCGGCGATTGGCGATTGGTTACTCCTCGTCGAGGAACAAGCATATGCCTATCATAGCTTCTTGCTGATCTTATAGACCATTCTTCTAAAGAGCGCCAAGATCCAGAGATGCTGTTTCAGGGCTACTGTAATCGTCATTGGAGTCCGTCAAATCAATTGCCGACAAGATAACTACCTGGAAGTTGAGGCAAAATTGCCGATTGAAGCTTTCCTGTTCGCATGGGTTATTAAGACAGTTGCCCTGTTTTTATCATGATAACGGCACGGTCAGGATGTGTACCTTCTTGGAGTCATGGGACCTGTTGTGGCTCCTTTCGATGGGTGCCATCGTTTCGGCTCAGCTATTCCTTCCAGATGCGGATTATAGTCCGCGTCTATGTAAAGCTGCCTTCGGGAGCGGAGACTTTTATTCCGAGTTATGTGCATGTGTATGATACAGGTATGTAATGCTAATCAGGACGTGATGTGAATCCGAAAGTATCGATATGTGGAGGATCTATCGCTCGCCCTCCATGGACGGAGGCTGTTCCGCGACTGTTAACCACGCCCGCGAGCCCTTGCTGTACGACACTGCAGACAAATCTCATCGACGTCGTCGATCGAACGCTGAATTTCAGGTCCGAAGTTCTGCGTGGGTATTAAGTATGGAGCTAAAAGTGTGACACATACGACCGAGACCTACTTTGGTACAGTTTGGTTGCCGACAGGTTCGTAGGTGTCTGTAACTGCGCTCGCAGCGAGTTGAATTACAATCTTCGATGGCAATGACGAGGTGCCTTTGAAAGTGCTGTTGTCTCATCAAAAGCTGGTCTAAACCAAGAGCATCGTTTTCGTACCCCGCAACGCAGCCACCTGGTTCCTTCACTGCTCGGGACGTTATTAAAGAGCACGCACAAACATGGTCTGTTACTCACGCTATTTGTCTGCACATGATATGATTGGGATAGTTGCGATATAACAAGATGAGAATGTAGTGGTGTGAATGGGTGCCAGGATGTAGTCTTCCTGTTGTTGAACCTGCCCAGTTTTATACATTTCGGAGGTCGGAATCCCAACAAACCAGAGGATTTGGGTGAATAGCCCTTAACTGTTCTAGTATTAGTTTTGGACATGCATGATCACTAGTGTCAGCAAGATCTCCACATGCCAGCATCCTATGCTGTATATCGCGCTTTATGGTGTGATGGTCAGAGGGAATGTGCATGATGTTCTTTCTTGGATTCCTTGGTTCATATGGCCTTGATTCGGACGTGGCTGAGCCTGAAAGTTCTTTATCAGAAGTACTCTGCTTGCCCGTAAATGTGTAGCTAATGAATGTACGTGTCTTTTGCTAGCTTCGATGCAAAAAAAGAAGCACATCAAGGAGTGCGTCGCAAGGGAATGCGTATTCAAATTGGCAGGTGATGGCTGCCGCTTACCGGGACGCTCAAATAAAATGATATCCGAAGCAGCGGAAGGGGTGATTATTCCAAGTGCGGCTTGGCGTATCTTGATCATAGTGTTGGCCTTTGTTGTCAGCAACGAAAGGCTTGGGGCATCGCTCCTCCCAAAGACTCACGGCAAGGCAGTTCATGGGCGGTTGTTTGAAGAATGTGACCGTTGTCAAGTGCTGGATGTAATACGCCACAATAACGCTGACCATGAGTATGTAGTTCTACCACAGCATCCACAGAGGCGGATCGCTTAGGCCACAAATCCAAGCAGATTAGAAATCGCTTTTCATAATGTGGCATGGAGGACACGAGCATGACTAGATCTCTTAAGATCGATCTCTATTGTCTTATAATTAGTTGTTCGGATTATCCCTAGTGTCATCGATGGTCCCTTCCTTGGTTCCTGACTCACGTAAGCGATAATCAACATACTTCTCAAGATTAGGCGCAGCATGATGACTGATATGATGACCGTACTTTCTGGCATTTCCTATTCTCGATAGACAGTAAGTAGTTTGATCAGCCGCCACGCGATCGAGTGACGTTATAAATGCTGCTAATGAAATTAATATATGTACTAAAAGCAGTCGGTGAATCCGTTTACCGGTGTTTCGAAGCAGCTTGTTATACACGAGGGTAGGTGTACATGGAATACCCCGATTGATTCCGCTAACCTAGGATCGTCAGGCCAATCAAGATCAAAAGCCATGGTGTGAGGTGGCAGAAAATAAAGCAAGAATGTCGGATTTGCGCCTTATGACTTACATATTATGCTATTTTGATCCAGTGTTTCAAGTTGCACCTTTGGACGTCATTCGGTCGCCAATGTACTTGAGTAATACGTCAGATATTGAGATTCGCACTCCGGAAAGGCGGACCTGAAGGCACAAAAGCCTGGTTTTTAAGTTGTTGGTGTCAAGATCCCAATAGTCAATTCACTCACACACAGGACTGATAGAAGACTTGAGAAGACCGAGTACAGCTTACCACGTGTTCCAAGGATATTAATGAAATTTGTGAAACCCGTCCGAGGCCGCCGAAAACAAATCCGATTACAGCAATTGTAAGATAGGTTGATTTGAGAGAAAAAGGCAAAATGCACAGTTACGTCAGGAGATGGCCAAGAGTATGTTTTGTTGGTAGTGTTGAAGGTATCCGCAGAACAGTCGTGGGTCAGTCAGGACTCAGGACACATGCATTGTGCGTCTCCCTAGTCTCCGGGTCATGGTAGCGCATATACAATGGGCTGGCTCCTTCATGAGGGCCTGTATGCTGAAGAAGTTGTGCCGTGCTGTGTACTGTCGTAACTTATCATGGTTTAATTTCATCCGACCTATGTCCAAATGACGAGTAGAAGAGCTAAAGCAACCGTGTAATGCCCCTTGAGTGGTAAGTGCCAATTGAAGAAAGGCCTGCATGATTGCGAGCATCACCTGCAGATAGTAATATGATTCTCTTTCGATGGAATCTCTGGCAGCCCCGCAAAAACTGATGCCATCTCATGATGATCACTGGTACCCGGTTATATATCAGGATAGATCAGCAAAAATGTAGTCTCCTTCGTCACTGCGTCAGACCATTAGATAAAGATAGTTATTTCTCCTTAAAATTATGGTACTGCTGACCAAGCATCTTGATTCCTCTGCACTTCGCTTGATGTAGTCGGTGAAAACAACTACATAGCACCTGGCGGTTTTCAAAGGACCTTATAGTGTTCAAGTTGTGGAAGCCTGAGGCTCGGCATTTCCCGACTTCGAGCGGATATTAAAGCCATGATTGCATTCGCATAAGTGAGACTTAGTGATGGTAGTGGCGGCGGCAGATATTTGGAAGATCATGCATAATGAAGATGAATATTGGGCACTGGATGCATGTTTAAGATAACCCCAAGGAGGATGAGTTTTGAGGGTCGGAAATGTGACGTTTGTGTTTGGTCATCTGACAAATGAGCAGGACCATATATTGCACGAAGTTTATTTTACTACTTACTTATATAGGAAACAACTCGAAGATCTTGCTCGCAACTGCCGAACTGCTAGTTCGCGCTGAACATATTCAGAATTTCGTTGTCTTAGGTGAGTCAGATATATGGTTAATGAGATCTTTCTCAGGTCTTTTGCTGACGAGAACTAGCTGTTCCTTCCAGGCAGTGACTTACATTCTTCGGCGCAATCATCTCATTTCTTAAGGGGGTATCTTTGGCACAAATCACGACCGAGATTAAAGCTCCGAGTCGATAACATCGTGATAACCGTTCATGCGACAAATGTCTGCATCCACGTCGATGCCTAAGTTGACAGTAGGGCGCATTGAGCCTGCCGCCAGTGAGATAGGTATACGTGCCATCCGGCGCATAATCGTGCACACAAGTATATTGAAAGCCTCGCAATTGCGCTCTGGCGATGTTGTCGCCTTATCAGAGACAGATGGTGGCAAGGCAAAGAAGGTCAGAATCTTACTGTGCACGTTGTCTCGCTCTCACAGTTTGTTCGATTGTGCTGTCACATCTTTAATTACTTCAAATCATATCTAACGACAGGATCTCGCAGTCGGGACATTGTGGCCTTCTCTAGATATTCCTCAAGATGGTAGGTTCAGTATTATATGACATGTATGTCCTTGCTAAGTCTGACCTCACCGTTATATCACTCTACTTTCAGTCGTTTGGATTTCGTCATCCCTTTGCCTCACCGCGCGTCTCGAAGAAGGCACAAAGGCACAAATATTTGATCTGTCCGATCAGGGCTCTGGCAGACGCTCTCCGGATTTACCAACACTCCGAGACGTTCAAGAAGCTGGCATCATCCGCCTGAGAGAAATTACCATAAAAGCACCAACAATGGGTAATGCGACCGACTCACAGGGCAAAGGAAAGCGTAGAGATTGGCTCACTCTACTACTGCGAGAGTACCTTAGTATGTCATCCCTGAGTCGTGTCGAATGTCGCTAACAGCGCCGTTCCGTCGACGCGTGTGCTTTTTATAGTCAATCTGAAATACATTCTTTCTACTCAGATTGTCGAAGTCCCCTATGAAGGCGAAGTTCGAAAATTCTCCATCGAGTCTGTATCGGCCCATCACTCGGCACCGAGTGGTTCCGTGAACGCCATATCACGCGACCTCAACTCGCTTGCAATTCAGGTCAGGCCGTCACTTTGGACAGCAGGGTGGGATACCGTGGTTTCCATACTAGAAGATGTGGCTGATAATGAGATTGGGTTCACGCAAAAGGTATGCTTCTGACATCTTTTTGAAAAAATCTTTGTTATGACATGTGCTCGACTATCTAGTTTGATGTCGAAACATTACCACACACATCAATTTCTGACGCA
>PVYP01007029.1:3430-18264 GCA_002995295.1 Rhizopogon vulgaris
TGCGACGCCCTTCTCTGTGACAATTGCGGTAATGAGCTCGGCAGGGGTAACATCGAAACTTGGGTTGTATATCCCTTCGAGGTCACTCGGGGTGATCATAACAGTCTCCTGCCTAACCCTTCCCTCGGCATCGTGTTCAAATGGATGAACAGCCCCACGCACGAGGCATGCTTCGAGTGGCTTGCGGTGCTCTATCGGGATACATGAGCCATCTGGAGTATCGAGATCGACGGTACTGATTGGGGCAACGACAATGAATGGGATATTATGGCGTGCCGCAAGCACAGCTGCATTATAAGTCCCGATCTGCGTGAATAATAATAAACTCAACCCCGGAGATTGGGTAAATATTAAAAGGACATGCCGTACTTTATTTGCGGTGTCACCGTTCCTCGCTATCCGATCGGCACCAACCGCTATTTTGGAAAACCCGAATCAGGCTGGATCGAGAAGAAGCACTATGTTTGAACTTGCCGACAGCGTGAATTTTATGGTGCTGGAATAGGGAACCAACCATCGTGTCGCATATCATGACTGAAGAAATCCGCATGGTCTTGAGTTCTAGCGCAGTGAGGCTGTGAGGTGTTAGGTCCTGTCAATTGTTTGAATGTGGAGTGGTGGCCTCACCGGGAACCTTGGTGGTATGGTGCGGTTTGGGTATAGTATGCTTTACCTAGCTTCTTTTGCTCATGAAGATAGGTAATCAGCCCCAGAGCTGTACCATAGCCCTGTGAACAATATTCTTGTCAAAAATGGGTAGATTAGAGTAGGAGATTGCCATACCGAGGTCGCAAGGGATCCTGTGTTACACACGGTAAGGACATTAAGGTCCTTGCCACTGCCTCCAGAGGCCTTATCGAGCTCGCCAAGCCATTCACCACCGTGTTCCGCCATTCTTTTATTACGGTCAAAATCTTCATCCGCTATGAGGTTCGCTTCGGTGATCAAGTCTGCCGCGATCAATCGAACAGACTTTCCGGCTTCAGTAGAAGACTGAAGGACAGCTTTTATGCGGCGGATTGCTGCGCCTAGATTGACGGCTGTTGGACGTGCACCGAAGAGATAGTCGAGTTTGGACATCACATGGGCGGAAAGTGATTCGGGTGACAAGAGGAAGGCTGGTTGTTGAGTAGTGTTGAGACTGGTTTGAATGTACGCAGCAAAAGCTAGTGATGCCAATGATGCAATAGCCGGGGCACCACGAATCTATGGTTCATCAGAAGCCCGAAGCGGATGAGTAGAAATGTGATTCTTTCTGACTTTCATATCCCTGATGGCATCATGGGCCTCTTCAATGGATGTGATTTCCACATACTCTGTCGTGTGTGGCAAGAGCAACTGATCGATGATCTCGATCTTTTTATTCGATGTCCTGATAGATGTTAGCATGGATATGACTGCGACTGTCTAGATGTAAGTTGAAAGCCTTGATGAAAATCCAAATAAGGAACCCTATCAATTATCCTCATGACTACGCAGGAGATCTACTTACAGTTATCATACATCGAGCATACGAGGGCCCGCTTCTAAGTACATATGAACCGAAACCAATCCCCTGGACCTTGACCGTGATTTACAAGTAAAAATTATCTAGTACGATGTAGCAGACGGGGACCTTATCCGTGCTACCGTAATGTCCCTGGAACTGACTCGGATCAGGCTTTCCCTCAAGGTCCCACGCTTCCTGAGAGTTCTGTTCACATCGACCGAGGTCGACCAGGGCAGAGTCGACCTTCCTGCGGTAATAGCTGAGCGCTGAGCTTAGAGCGATGAATGTTGAGATAACCACGTGGTTATCTATAAACATTCCGTGACAGCAGGAATTGGTTACACCCCTGATTTGGTAGTTGTAAGTTTAGGAATCACATGCAAGTGCATTCCACTACTTCATGGTTCGTCCCACATTCAAGTTTCCTTCTTACTAACCTGCAACTTATCATGATTGACTATCTTCTAGGCAGGCCAAGTCCCTCTTGGAAACGCACACAGGTAGCTACAATCATGGAGCGATATATTCTTTGCTCATCAGCGAACACAAGGTCTTCATCGTCATCATCTTCTGGATTTGG
Organism: Rhizopogon vulgaris; assembly: GCA_002995295.1. NCBI lineage: Eukaryota > Fungi > Basidiomycota > Agaricomycetes > Boletales > Rhizopogonaceae > Rhizopogon > Rhizopogon vulgaris. Next base: position 5,500 of record PVYP01007029.1, read on the forward strand.
AGGCTCGTGCATGGAAGTCCCGGCGCTCCACGTCTTCTTTGGCTTAGAAGGGTAAACAGACGTTTGCGTAAGTGGAATTCATGCGCTATTATTGTACCCCATCTAAACTGCCTTCCAGAGCGGTTTTCACCTTGGCAAATCATAGTTAGTACATTGACTGCTGTGTATGCAGCTCGAAATCTCGACAAGATTATCGGTTTCGGAGGTATGTTAGCGTTTAGCGTTATCAACAGTTTTGTGCAGCACCTGACTTGGAAACTTCGCAGCACCGGAACCTCTAGCTCGTTTAGTACGTTCCCCTGACCTCTGTCTATTGTGTTGGATCTAACCACCGGAAATTCAGTACTCCCCATCGTATTACCGCGCAACATGGATTGCAACTGGCCTTGATGCTGGTTTTGCTACTGCTATGTCGATACGCCCTAAATGGCTTAAAGATATCTGCTCTGTCTTATTCTCCGTATATTATATAGTCTACGCGAATGAGGCTGATGAAAAGGTATGTTTCGATTTTAATGCCAGTACTATTCACGGAATATGCCCCGTTTAGATCCGTAGGTTCAGAGCTGTTCCGACCGTTGAAATGCTTAGAACTACTTGGGAGAAGACTACCAACCCATATGTAAGTTGTTGCCGCATTCGATTTCGGGCCTCGTGTTAAAAGAACGTTTGCAGATTCGTTTAGCTGCGCTGGTGCCATCAATGTCTCTGTGCAGAAAGATTTTGCTGCCGAGGCCTCCTACGTCGACATACGACCGTCCATTAATGGTTCACATCTACTTTGCACCCCCTGCATCCCAGCTCCAGCAGGCCACAGATCTTATACTTGACTTTCCTGGTGGCGGGTTTGTTGCAATGACACCAGAGCATCATGAAGAGCGCTTACGCTCCTGGGCGCTACGCACGGGTAAACCAGTGCTCTCCGTTGAGTACGGCAAAGCACCAGAATGTAACGTCAGAATCACGCGCACAGGTGTTTGTTAACTAACCGGTGTATCAGATCCATATCCCTTTGCGATGGATGAATGCTTCGATGTCTACCGAACCCTCTCCATGTCTGCTGGACGATGCATTGGCATGTCTGGTAAAAAGCTTAACATTATCATGACCGGAGATTCTGCGTAGGTCCATCCCTGTATGGTACATACTACTTATTCACGATGGTTTTAGCGGAGCAGCGCTTGTCGTGGGTGTTATGATCAAGATATTACAGCACAACGCTGCCCTCCCCGTTTCTACAACTCCTCTTCCCGCGCCCGTCGCACTTGTCCTGAGCTATGCGGCGTTGGACTTTAATTTTACCTCTTGGATGTCCCCGGAGAATCTCCAAGTTCTGCGTTCGGAGCAATCATCAGGAAATCTTCCTGGTATCCACGAGCTGGCATCGCAAAAAGACCACCTTCAGCACGTCAGCCCACTCAGCATGGTAGGAGACCGCAAGCACGGCCTTGGCAGACGGAAATTACATAGACGCAGGAGCTGGAAAGACGCACTGCTGGATTTCACAGGGGTAGACGCTGATACGGCTAGGTCGAAGCTGCCACAAAAGCAACACCACTCTACGTCGGGAATGAAGAAAAAGAGCTCCGTAGTGTCATTTGTCACACGCACAGGGAAAGACAGCGCACGTGTAGCGCGGCACGACGATAGTGGTTTTTGGGCTGGCTCCGAAAGCGACGAGGATTCCGAGCCCATGAGGGAGGAGGATCGGCCACTTGAGGATCGGGTACGCTACGTGTACCCTGACTGTGTGGCCAGCGATGGTGCATCCTTGCATCCGACTCTCGAGAAACAGCAGGAACAACTGTCGGCAGCTGTGGCAGAAGCTGATAGTAAAGCATTGTCTACCAAAGGCGGACGGGACAAGAAGCGCGAACCGATTGGCACCCGGTTGACGATGACTAGCCGCACGGGATACTTCCAGGACAGAATTATACCTCCAAGTATGGTACGTACCCGTGGTGTGATCTCTTCTTCATCCCAGCTCATCAACTGCACAGATGCGTGCCATGGCTATCCTCTACATTGGTCCTCACCATAACCCCGATTTTACCACTGATTACCTTATCTCACCCATTCTCACACCCTCAAATCTTCTCGCGCAGTTCCCCCCTCTCCTGATGCAATGTGGTGAAAAGGATCCATTCGTGGACGACACCGTCATTTTTGCTGGACGTGTGCGTGAGGCCAAACGCGCACGTAAAATTGAACTGGACCTTGCTCTTGCTGGCAAGAGTGCACGCTTCGGGTCAACGCTTCAGATGAGCACCACGCACGCCTCAGATGACGAGGGCATCATGAAGTTGATGAAAGAGAGGGACCAACTTGCCAAAGAAACCGAGGAGGACTGGGTACAGATGGTGCTCTTCTCTGACTGGAGCCATGGGTATCTGCAGATGATGTCGCTGATGAGCGAAGCACGGGCCGTGGTGGAGGACCTTGCGGACTGGATGGACGATGCATTTGTCAGATACGGTGGTAAAGAGAACGGGGCTCCCAGGGTTGAGCTCAACCCTACTGAGAACTGTGGGACAAAGAAGGCCCGCTCTCGGAGGAATTCTCCCCAATCTTCATCTCAGTCTCCAAAACGCGTCAGTGGCGACGCAAAAGATGTCTATGGAAACGACAGTAGCCCCAGCCCGTTCACATCTGAAACGGAGACGGACGACTCGGGTATCACGTTTGTGGCTCGGAAGCGGCTTAGTATGACACAAGGGAGCTCACCGAGTTCGACGCCTCCGATTAACTCGCGGAGGGGATCGAGCGAGCGAGCTGAGACGATGTTGCAAACGCAGAAGATGGGGCAGTCGCGTGCGGAAACTGCGACGACGACGCCTCAGAGCAGCACGCCGCGTGGAGGGAACGGGAAGATGGGACAGCGGATCACCGAGTCTGAGCTGATGAGGCGGAGGAGGTTGTTGGATGCACATATTTTCGAGGGGGCTCGTGAGGGATGAATATTGAACGAATACTAGTAGTGTGTGTAGTGGTATGACAGAAAGCAGGTATAATATGTATAGTACGTATCATATATGTAGTTAGTCTGTACTAGTGGTATTAGGCGACTTGCACCGCGGTCTTACATGTAGTATGAGACAAGGATCCGCGCGATCTGGAACTACAACGAATGGGGGCCTGTGCGTGTGATCCGATAGGGGCGATGGTATATGGGAAGAAGCAATGCGAACTTTGCAGACGATGAAATCTGAGGATTTGATGCACGTTGAGAGACCGGCGGCTGCGGAGAAGTTCCATCTGAATCTGTAATTCAAGACTAGTAAAATGGAGATAGATAGTATAATTGGACAGGGTTTAGCAAACTTCTTTACGTGGATTAGACTCGGGACGAATGGTTATTGTGTGAACAAGTGACGGATCAAAAATGAACCCATTACAAACGGTTTGTAAGACCATAGACTGACGACATGAAAGGCGGGGGCATTTTTTGACCGCCGGGGACAAGCCGGGTGGTCTGACCGGGTTTACGAGAGTGTACAGCTATGCGGTGCTGCGGCAGTGGTAGACTAATTGAGACACAGCCACATTAGGGTTTTGCGGCAGCGTGTGTAGCGCCGTGAGTACGTTCAATCCGGCTGTCGACAGAAAGTTGACCGCTAACTTGCTCACCGGCATTGCCTACCCCGTTGATGGTGTTAGTTCAACGTTGAATCTTCGAAAGAGTAAACGACGGCTTTAGTTTTATTACTCGATTGAGGAGGCTGTGCATTTTTTTGACTTGCTTCAAAAAGGCGCCAGGGAGCACGCGATTCAAATCAAGCTTCCGCTCCCCACCCAGCGGGCTTCTGTTGAGAACGTCTTTGACAAGCTTCAATCAAAGAAGACCCGAATTTGTTTCCCTCGCCTAAATAATAAAAGGCGTATCCATCAAATCATGAATCTCGAGTCAAACCGGGTTCACTGGCCACCACCACCACCTCCTCCCACCACCACCACCACTAATAACAACAATAACCCCGTCCAGTTTCATTCCTACAATCCTCACAACCAGAGAAACCCTTTCCTACCCATGTCCCAGCCTCAGTCCCAGCAGTCACAACCACCACCATCCTTTCCTCCAGGTGCCGGCCCAAATGACACCGGTGACCACCAACCAACTCATTATCCATCAGGACACGCGTACAGGAGGAGCCAGAGTAATTCCCCATTCCGTCATACCGCTCATCCGACTCCATATCCACTTCCATCCACCCAACCCAACCTCCCTCCCATTCAACACCCATCCATGTCAGGTTCTCAACCAGAGCTCAAGCAAGAGTCCTACTACACTCCAACATCAGCTGAGCTCTATACTCACGCCCAAGTCCTCGCCTCGGGAGCCGGAGAGGGGTCTGTGTCTACTCACTACAGTTCCGTTCCCAGTATAACTCGCCTCCCCCCTATTCTACAAGTCGAGAAGAAGCAAGTCACTACATCCGCCACCCAGGCAGCGAGCGCGAGCAGGCGGAGGAATGAGGCACATTTCGCATGTCCAGTACCGGGTTGTGGGAGTACATTTACGCGTCGATTCAATCTGCGAGGTGCGCATTCACGCACCATATGTATCTCAGTATTTTGTAATTCACCATTTCCGCTTCCTGCAGGACATCTTCGATCGCACACCGAGGAACGCCCATACGTCTGCGAGTACCCTGATTGCAAGAAGGGCTTTGCGAGACAGCATGATTGCAAGTAAGCGTTGTACTCTCCCTTGGCGCCGGCCAGAACGGTGTTCCTCATCATGGTGTCATTCACGCTACCCGTTCTCATCGATTTCGTTATTGGTTTCCCCTATGCGGCATGCTCACGTCATGATCTACACAGGCGACATCAAGCACTGCACGCCACACGCTCGCAATCGAACATATGTCAGGGCTGCAAGAAAACCTTCAGCCGGCTGGATGCCTTAAACGTAAGTTCCTCATATTCGCAATCGGTCGTTTATGCCCTTACGTCGACCCCCCCTTGATTTCATCCAGCGACATCGTAAGTGGTCACTCCCGGCATTCTTTTCAGAGCCACCTGCTGACTATTCCGTGGTGTAGTTCGCTCCGAGGGGGGTTCTGACTGTAGACAGGTACATGCTCAAGCAATATCGCAAGCTCAGGGTCCTCCACTACCAGATCACCCTCCCGACAACCACCCAGGACCCAGTACAAGCACTGCCAGTTGATCAACTTGCGGCTGGCTGAGAAGACCCTCGGACAGATGGACACCCAGAAGGCTTTAGATCTTTCTCTTTATGCTTTCATCTTTTACGCACTTCAGATGTAAGATCACTGATTACCTGAGCTTTTGGCTCGTCGCCCATTACCCTTTCTTCGCACTGATTAGTACTCTCATGTGTTGCCCTTTCCCTTCAGTGTGCTTACAGGGTTATGGTTAGTATACTTGCTCATAATGTTCTTTTCGATACCACTGCCACATATCTCTATATCGTAGGTGTTGAACTTCCGCGGAGCCAATTTATATTCATCCCATGCTGTATCGAAATCGAGATATAGATGTATTAGAAGGATGGAACGCAAACAAGTAAAAGCAAACTGCGTATATCAGTCATAGAAAGGATAGATATTGGTTTTTGTATTGTGTATAATAGCCTCCTTTCTGGATCGAAATGGTTTGCGAGTCAGTCTTGAGGTCTCGAATGTCAATCTTCCTTATCGTTTACCGATTTGCTAGCCGAGAAGCCTGACCAAGATCTAGGGAAGTGCGGTACGGCGCCGTGACCATATTGCACTCTTCAATATCCAGGTCAAACATTAATATTGGTCAAGGTTTCGCGAGGAGGTGAAGACCTTCGATTCCACAGGGATATTTGCCTGGGACGCCGTACGGATATGACTTAAGAACCCAGGAATAAATCTCGTGGTGTTAATGAACTGTGGTGTACACTGGAGTCTGGCATACAGGACATGCATGTATTGGTTGTGCAGTGGCATGACGGAAGGATCCAAGATATATAAGACACCTTTCTTGTGTACATGGGATCCTGTAGTAACACTGGTAAGGCCTGCCTGATAGCCGTGTACATGCACATGCATGTAGTGGTTGTGCAGTGGCATCGGATTGGCTCGGAGAGTGTACAGCACGTGGCACGTGCTGACGGCTGTGCGATCGACACTTCAATTTCACCATGTCATGCATTCTTATTATGCGCTAGTTTACCGACGGTGCCAAAGACACCGATATGATTAGAGAGGCTTATAAAAGGGAGTCGCTAATTATAAGGTGTTTTCGCAGTTGTACCAGTACTGATTCTGTCAACTCAACTACTACCAGGTCTAATGCTGCTGAGCAAGAGAGAAAGGCCAGGCCCACACGACAGAAAGCAAGGTAACATCCTACCTGTTATCTGCAAAATGTATGTCAAGCATGTCGCACGGCGTATATTTTGGAGAAGGATAGACATGGGTGTTTGTATTACTTATGTCTATTAGAGGTCACGGTTGGATTATTAAATGTATTTGTTGACTTATTAAACATTCATCCATTGCGACCACACCACCATCAAATTCATGCCATCACGCTTTTGTACTTCTCCCCGAGACGATTGCAAATATTTTCAAGCTGCTACTTTTGTCCAGCTGATGAACGGCTAGAGTAAGTCGTCGCGTGTGCCCTTCTTCAGATGCTGCACAGCACGAGAATCGAGACGGTCTGTAACACCACGCGCGGTATAGCGAAAAAAAATTCATTTAGCCTTTTTAAACACTTGCACTGGTAAACCTAGAACGAGGTATCGAAACCAAAATGCAAGGGGGGCACAACAAGCTTCTCCATTACCGTCAAGTTGCCCTACCACGTGTGACATTTAGAGACATCTCGGCTATTATCTCCAAAACATGCTTCAAGCACGCCAAGACCTTCTGTAGATCATTTCTGACCACATCATACTACCGACTGACCTTTACCACTCTCTCATGCGTGACGGTGACGAAGGTACACAGAAATCCATTAGATGCTACACCGTAAACGGATGCATTATTTCGGCACCAAAGACGGGACTAGCGGAGGGCTACAGGATATACGAGAAGCTGTGGTAAGGCATCGCTGATAGGCTGTGATAGCATGTGAGGTTTTTTCTTGCACGATTATGAGAAGATATTGTAATTGGTGCCGATAGAGATTTTCTGGGGTAACATGACAATAAATCGTGCGTCCAATGGCGTAGTCAAGGCAACCAGTAACCATAAGAGTCTCAGGCGGCGTCGGTGGGTATTTTCATGGCATTTAATTGTTGTCCTGTTCTGAGTAGTATCGCATCTCTGTTAGTGTCAGAGACCCCTGGTTCAGGGGTGGTGCAGCAGAAGAAGGACCACTTAAGCTCAGCAAAACACTGGTTAGGAAACAGGTCGATTGTAGGCCAACATATCGCTTCAGTAAAACGATCGAAGGTTTTGACACACCCAGTAATGAACCTGCCATTTCGTCTGTAACGCACAAGTGAAAGAGATATAGTATATAAGACTTACGAAGATATGGCGCCATGAGAATATCGAGCTCGAACCCACTAGCCCTTTCAAATGAGGTCTACTATCGTTATGATTGCAAGTCAAGGGTAAGGTAGAATTGGTCAAGGGCTAGTGGAGAAAGCCCCTGCCACTTTATAGGTTACAAGCCCTCCATCCCTCAGGAAGAACGATTTGAGGCGTTGGAGTGTCCTCCCAGCTTCTGTATATCCAGAATCGAAGATTGTATTGACTACGCTAGAGTCAAAAACTGTGGTCGACAGCAAGAGGGAAAGGAACGCACACTAAATCACGTGCCTTACCTTACGGAGAGTCCAATGATAATTAGGTCAACGTTGCCGGCAGCTATTCGTTTGTGCGTCATCCGGGAAGGACACGCAGTAACTTACCCTACATTTTCTCTTATCCTTACCTTCGACAATTCTCCCCATGTCGAGCTTTCCAGATTACTATGCGCTGCTTAACGTGCAAAAGACGGCCACCGCAGAGGAGATTAGACAGGCTTATAAAAGGGAGTCGCTCAGGTACTTTGGCAGCCATTCTAGGAGCACTTCTTTCGACTCAACTATCACAGGACTCATCCAGACAGGTTGTCCAATGCTACTGAGCAGGCGAGAAAGGCCACGACAGAAAAGTTCCAAGTCCGTACAATATGCTCACTGTTGAATGCACGCTAACATGTGGGCAGGCAGTAGCAGATGCCTACTATGTGCTGTCGGACCCAGTACGACGGAAAGAATACGATATTCTATACTCTTCAAAGGGCGCTGGGGATAAAACCAGTGACCCGAAGGCATCTTCGAGTTTCTTTGCGCACTTTGCCAACATGTTTGGTGGTGGTGGTGCACAAGGTCAGGAGCCTAGACCTGATGCGGAAAACGTGTTTGCGGACGTTTTCGAAGAGGTTCGCAATCCACTTTCCTTTCTCTGTATTGTTTGAGCATGATTTGTGTACATAGCTTTTGCGTCCAGAGGTGCAACGGCATGCCCCATGGTGGTCATATGCTGGCGCTGTCAGCGGTGGTGGTCCGTACCTCACCTTCATACACAATTCTCTGTCTCTCAAAGATCACACTCTGACAGTAATAGGATTCATAATCGCCAATCTCCCAGGTGTTATGATAGGCGCGTATGCGGGCAACCGCATCGGTGCGATCCGTGATGCTAAAGGTAAGAGTGTTGCTGCCGTATTCTCCGAACTCGGAGGTAGCCAGAAGGCGGAGGTGCGAAACCCCATTCACCGACTCTGACAGTATACTGTCTGACGAGATTTGTCTAGATTTTACGCGCTTTGGCCGCCAAGGTGCTAGGCGCCACTTTGTGATAGTAGCCGTGCTTATTCGACGTCATACCTGGATGGAAGTCTGAACCTATGTTGTACACGTATCTAGGAACCATATATTCTATAATATTCCCCTGCACTGTAGATTTTGGCTCGTTGCGGACTCATCGAGCGTTCATGTAATTGCAAGCAGGCTTATCATACTAAAATGGCGTGGGAACTCTTGGGGAGAAACACGTGAGAATGGACAGAATGACCAACAGTATGACTTTGTAACACACTCGACGCTTTACTTCACTCCCGTCATCACCGCACAATGTCGCTTGCGATGCTCGTCGGTGGCGCCGAGTGCGGGCCATCTAACCCACTCCAGAGTCTCTCCAAAAGATTCGATCAGGATCGCGGGGTGCAGCAGGTGCGTGCAGGTCTACTATGGAGAATCCAAGGGGTCAATTAAGCACAATTCAATTACACAGGATTTTGTCGGTGGTTCACGTGTTGGGTCATCTAGAGAGGTAACTATTATGCAGTCTCCAATGAATTCAATAACACTCCACACAATTAGGTATTCCGCACCCAGCAAACTACATCACCCGAGCTGCACCAGCATGCGGACCATTTCTTTAATTCTACTCCTACTCCCGCAACACAACTAGTAGCCCCTCAACCATTCAATATGTCCGCGCTACACAACGTTCTCCCTCAAGTGCAAGTACCCGTACAATCACCGCAGACTCAAAGCCCATTCCCATCCGGTTGGGCAAGCGACTTTCTATCACAGCGAGTCCAACTTGAAGCCCCTGTGCCTGCGATCAAGCACATCGAGACTCAGCAAGGCAGAATGCTCAGTCCCGCTTTGAGTCCAGGACTACAAAGTGCGTTTACTTTTTGGCGTGCTTAATGAAATATGCCGAGTTCAAGGTTGTTAGGTAGTATACCCTGGAGCCCTTCGCATACAGACTACAGAATGAGTCCTATGTCAGGAATGATGACGGGGGTGCCATTATCGATGCAGAGACCTACTCTGCAGACTGATCGTGCGTATTTTGCAGTATATTTGAATACAAATCAGATAACTCATAAATTACCAAGAACTATCATGGGACAGAGAGTTTCAGACTCGAGAAACAATGTTGAATGCCCCAGTAGCTGTAGCGGAACCCTCTGTTCAATTCGCAACCCAGCCTGCACCACAGGGTGAGATGGCAGAATTAGCTGCACGAGTCATCGATGCCGTCAGGGACGAGCAGAACCCAAAGTTTCAGCAGAGCCAATTCATGAGCCTCATGCGTCAGTTCCGCGATGGCGAAGTTGTCGTCGAAGATGACAAGATCGTTCCGAGCGAAAGTAGCACGGCTACTCGCGTGGACGTCAAGGGCAAAGGGCGTGCAGTTGACATTCCTGTGCGAGAAGTCCACCAGCCTGGAATGGTACATTCAGTACCTGCGAGCTCCGTTCAGGGATACCAGGGCTCTATCGAACTAAACGAGGCATATCGCCACCAACACAAGGACGCTAACGAAGCTTATTTCCAGCAAGAAAACGAGGAGTTCTCGGAGTACTGGGATGCTCATTATACTGGACCTGTGCCCAACACCGTTTCCGCGGGTGAACAAGGTTCATGGCATGAGCTACAAGAAGCTTGGGATGGCTTGGAAGCTACCTCCACGGGAATTAAACCCATGGTAAATTATCAGTTCCAGGCGAACAATCCTTATCTTCTGGGCGACTCGTCAAAGACGCATCAAATGCACATGAGTCAGGCTCAACGTTTATATGATGTCAGTCGCATGACGATTCTTGATCCGATCACATTTAGGCTGACTATGTGTATCAAACAGAGCGTGCTGGAATTGGAGGCAGCTGTTCAGCGAGATCCGAACAATGCCGCAGCATGGTTTGAGCTAGGCGTCAAACAACAAGAAAACGAACGTGAAGCGAAAGCTATCCAAGCTTTAGAACGTTCCGTCGAGCTCGACCCATCACTTCTGTCCGCGTGGCTTGCCCTCTCGGTCTCCTACACGAATGATAATAACCGAATGGGCGTCTACAACGCTATCAAAGAATGGGCATCTCGGAATTCCAAATACCAGCCCATCGTACAGGGCGCCAATTTGAATACAACCAAAGTGTCCTCTCCTGGTGATTTTGGGACACTGGTTCAATGTCTCATCGGCATGGCGCGGAGCGCCGACGAAGTGGGGGGCGTGGACGCAGACGTACAAGTAGCGCTCGCTGTGCTATTAAACACAACCGAGGTACGCACTTGCCGTATTTCCATCATTTCTATCTGTTCCGTGTATCATGGCTAACGATTTGACGCCCCTCAGGAGTACATGAAAGCGCAGGATTGTTTCCTGACGGCACTGGCGGTTCGCCCGGATGTTTGTGTTCCATGTTTCATCTTAAATTAAAAGCGCTCGGCTGAAGCATATCGTGACAGGACTGGCTTTTGTATAATAGAGTGGGTGCCACGATGGCAAATAATGGCCAGGCTGAGGAAGCAATTGAATTTTATTATCGGGCTCTGGATCTCAACCCGGCATATATACGGGCAAGGTACTGTGAACTCTTTGGTGTTTGAGGATGCTAAATACAATTCGTGTGTGTAGGTTTAATCTGGGCATATCTTGCATTAATCTTCGGGTGGGTCTTCCTTGTTCCCTGCGAAGTTGTGTGGTTGATCTTGGTGTAAAGCGATATGAGGAGGCGCAGTCACATATTCTCGATGCGTTGGTTCTGCAAGATAGCGACAGTGTAGCGGACGATAGTGGTATGAACGACAGACGTGGCGTGACATCTTCCACGCTGTGGGACAGCCTCAAGACGACATGTTTGCACCTGCAGAGGATCGATCTTGCGTCGCTATGTGACCAGAGGGATCTGGATGGCAAGTTTTGGATTTACATTTGATGTTTTTTCAAGGATCTGACGACAGGATGTTGTACAGGATTCAGATATGCATTCCAGGCATTCCAGGGCGTGCCCTGAGGACCTGATAACCAAAGTGCTCGTTCAACGTTGCATGCTGTGATATGTCTTGTTACTTCGTACATTTGCTCTGCTCCTAGCGTTTCTTCATCTGTATTTACTTCGCACCTATATATCAATTAGAACCTGTCGTGCTATCAGTCTAAAGAACTCCTTGAAGTACGTGCTAGTCGAACCTGAAGTACTCGGACCAGGCCCAGGGATGCCCAGCCGTTTATGGCGTTCATCACGAGCAGTAGCGATGATGCTCTTGAGTATTGGTATGCTATGCTCGTTGCGCTCATCGACTGCTTTCTGAACAGCGGCAATCTTTTTCTGCTTTGCCTCGAACTGTGCTCTTTGCTCAGCGACGCGGTCTCGGATTTCTTGCACGTCATCGTCTGACATGGGAATCATTGTGGGCGTGCGTCTGATCATTGTTTTATTGTAAGTTGAACGAGTGCGCAGCAGTGCTAGCTGGACAAGATTCAACGACAATGGTGAGCGGGGATAGTGAGGAGCCTAGTACCGTGTTGTCACTCGGTAAATTTTTTGCACCCAACAACAAGGACACGTTGTTACAAACCCCGAAGCCCAAACGCAGCAAACGCAGTCAGCGCAGCAGAACAACCTTTGAACAACTTCACCGACTGTGCCCACATATCATTCTTAACTATCACCACCACCATCCATTAAGCAGTTATGGAAGCCGTCCTTCGTGTCACCGACGCCCTCAAGTCTTTCCGGGTACGTGTCTTAACAATGTCAAGGGTTCCGAAGATTGTGATATGCTCAACACAAGTCCATCCAGGAAACACGCCTGAGCACCCTCAGGCCTCCCATCGAGTTCTTTGACTTCCACCGTATCTCAAGACCCGCAGATTTCAACCAAGCAGTATCGGTGCGTCTCAAGTGTCGTTTTGTCGGACGACACTAAGACGGGGGTTTGTATTTCGTGTTTTTTGTAGCGACTGACATACAACACGCGGTATTTCTCGGGAAATTATACTCTCATCGTGGTTGCTTTAGCGGTATATGCTGTGT
>PVYP01007029.1:24361-35785 GCA_002995295.1 Rhizopogon vulgaris
CCTTTTACTAACACATCTGTTATTCAATTCAGTTCTCGCGCGAGTATCTTGTGAGTCTAGGACTGCACGAGTCGGTGACCGCTAAGTCTAATTCGTTTCAACTCGGATACGTGGAGTAAAGATAAGATTAATAAAATAGCCAAAATACCGCGGCCGCAGCCGGAAGCGGGCTATTTCCAAGAAGTGACCGTCTTACCTTAAGTTATCTAGGGGAGATAGTCATTTCCTGTTGGCACCCAACCACCACTACGCAGAGCTATGGCATACGAGAGCATCCAGCTAGAAGCTTTCAAGGAAACATTCGGGTCCAATATTGGTTTGCATTCAAGTTGCCCTTTGTATCACTTATATCACTCACGCGACCAATTCAGAGCTCTCTAATGTTGCGTTGGGAGGAGAAGTCGTAAAGGTCTCGGACGAGTTCTTTGCTGAGGCATTTCACCTGCTCAAATCCGAGGTCAGTTCTATGACTATTACTTTTCGAGGAGCTTTCTGAGTCTCTCTCAACAGCCGGCTCACAGTCTCAAAGGGCAGTTTGGTCCTAATGGCGCGCTGTACAGCGGCTGGGAGACACGAAGACACAACCCTTCCTACGATTGGTATGTCGATGAGGGATGATCGTACAACATGTCCTAACATGTTCACCGTACAGGTGTATCATAAAACTCGGGACGTTGGGCGCGATCGTAGGGTTCGACATCGACACCACCCACTTCGACGGTTTGTTCTTATCTTTACGTGAATGCTGGTCCTGAATAAATTCGCTTATAATAAATTATGATCAGGCAACGAGGCTCCAGAAGCGTCCGTAGATGCTATCCTTGACACATCAGTAGATGAAAGTGGCCTGGATAGTGCTAAGGTTCGTATCGTTATCTTGCACGCGCCGCTCCTAGTGCTTCAACTGATATGCGACGCCACACACCACAGTGGGCAGAAATTTTACCCCGTGTCCCTCTCGGACCGTCTCAACGGCATCTTTTCAAGATACCAGCGACTGAGCGAGTGCATTTTGTGAGATTGAACATGTATCCTGATGGCGGTATTGTACGACTCCCGTCAAATTGCTGATCGAGTGTGGAACTCACGCATTATAGGCACGTTTCCGCGTTTATGGAAATGTAGCAGTTGTGCAGCCTGATAGCCCTGAAGAAGCATTCGACCTCGCCCATGTCTTTGCTGGAGGTCGCGTGACATTTGTATCTGACCAGCATTTCGGTGTTGGTGGGAACCTGATTCTACCTGGACGAGGTGAGTGTCTTGCGCTTTCCGGGGGTCTCATTTCAATACTATATATGCACAGGTAAGGACATGGGCGATGGTTGGGAGACGAAGCGGAGCCGCCAAAAGGGTCATAAGGACTGGGTGGTCATCAAATTGCATGTTTCCAAACATCTCTCCCGTGAGATTGTGCTTATACGTAACTGTGCAGGGGCGCGGCAGGTCATCTAGGAGCAGTCGAAATTGACACAGCACATTTTAAGGGCAATTTTCCTGAGAGCTGTGAATTGCACGCTCTGTACAGCGACGAGGAGGCACCAGATAGCGATGCCGCTGATTGGATACGGATATTGTCCCCGATCAAGCTTGGTCCACATCGAAGGCACTTCTTTGCATTGGAAGCAGATGGTTCTATAGCATACACGCACATAAAGCTCACCATACATCCTGATGGTGGAATCAAGCGCATACGAGTCTACGGCACGAAGGGGCCCTGTTCCCTTCCACCAGATCTTGCGGTCCAACTCAGCGAAGAAGCGGAATACAATAGCGCAATGCCACTTCATCCAGCGCCTGAAGCAACGAAACACCCCATTAGCAAAACCATACCTGTCCTTACCCTTACGCCAGAAGCCTTCTCGGCTTTTGGACAAGTCATTCAAGCATATGGCGACCATGCCGCAACTCCTCCGGGAATCAAGGTTACGCCTGCGAACCAGGGATCTGCGACCAAATTCCATAAGCTTTCACTGTTGGAGTCGTCGTATCCAGCTGCCTTAGGGGCTAGCACCGGTTTGTCCGTTTATCGTTGCAATCCGACGGAAATTGTAAACGGCTCTGTGGAGCTCAAGGTCCTTGAGCGCCATCCATATACCAACCAGGCCTTCATTCCAATGGGAGGTGGAGGTATACAGGGTGACGAGGCATTGAAGGAACCAGGCGATGCATACCTTGTGGTAGTCGCCCACAATGGAGCAGACGACAAACCAGACCTCAGCACTCTCCGTGCATTCGTAGCGAGTGGAGGCCAAGGAATCATGTACAACACCGCGATTTGGCGTGAGTGACTTCCCGACATTAGTCACCTTTGCGTGTTGTAATGACATGTCTTCAGATCAACCCATGACGGTTTTGTACAAGGTAAACGGGGCTTGCATCTTTGTTCAGGAATGCGCGTACTCAATGATGAGCATTCTGGCAGCCAATGGATTTCACTTGCGTGGAGACGCAGATTGGGAATGGTGACAAGGCAGATTGTGAAATATTGGAGTTGGAAGCTAGCGAAGGTGTGATCATGTTGTGTGTCTGAGGCAGAGAAATTACCGAGATTGTGGAGGTGTACTAGTATGTTGCTCAGTAATATAGAATACCGTTGGAGTGGCATGTATGGTGATTAGTAGAAGGGTTAGTGTTGGTTTCGCCGCTTCAAGTCCTACCATTGAAGTCGTAGTAACTGCTGGCTGCTGGAAATAGCCAAGGACCCAACGTGCCGTGCATCCACAACGTTCGCGTCCATCCTTCAACAACCTTAGAGCTCTTAGAGCTGCCGCCTTTTGCCTTCTGACTTGTGATTTCCCTTGCGTCCGAGTCCGTGCCTGGTCTATCTGAGACTATCAGCACTAAGCACGGGTTCCTTGGTGTCTTTGTGCTGGCGGGCTGGCAGTGGTGGCGGCCGTGATCAGGCGAGATTAGAATGGCTCGCAATTCTTCATCACCTGTATATTCCTGCTCTGCTATCAGTATATGTCACCGCAAGATGGCGGTGACTATATACACGCTGACAGAGAAGAGTGGGATAGATGTTTACACTCACCTCCCGTACTGTCGTAGGAAATTGGCTGCAGGCACGTCTGAATCAAACGTCTCAACGTTCAACACTTACATTAATTGCTTGATCGAGTTGCAGAGGTTACCATCTCTCGTGAACAGCCCCAAATCAGAACAGTAACGCGGTTATGTGAGGCGAATTAAGCGATTATATCAACTGTTTTGCAGATTAGTTTGTACTTAGGTCAGAGTGGGGGGTCGATGTCTATGAATGCAATGCAACAACTCTATTTCTTCGCCTGTGGCAATGTCTTGCGGTAGGCCTCTTCTAACTCCTTCTGAACGTTGGGAAGCACGGGCATATGGTTCTACAAGGACATTGTCAGCTCAACTCGGACGCCTCAAGCAACGGCACGACGTACTTTGTACTCCATACTAAACTCACCCTTACCCTGTGTCGCACCGCGGAGCTGACTCGAGTAGCCGAACATGTCGTTAAGAGCGACCTCTGCAGTGCACACAAACTCTTCATCGCGGACCTCACTGTCAATGATAGTACCTCGCCGTTGGTTCAATCCACCGATGACAGCACCTGAATACCAGGATAAAATTCATCTCCACAATAAAATAGATAGGCGTGACTCACTCTGGAATTCAGATGGGGCGACGACCTCGACGGTCATAATAGGTTCAAGAATGACTGGCTTCGTGGTCTTGTAAGCTTCGCGGAATGCACCAATAGTGGCGTTTCGGAAAGCAAGTTCAGAGGAGTCCACGGCATGGAAGGCACCATCCTTGAGGACGAAGCAGCAGCCAGTGATAGGGTTACCTGACAAAGTACCCTTCTCAAGCGCTTCGTAAAAGCCCTGTGCAATAGCATAGCATGAATATGCATACAATAATCTGCTAACCACAGCAACGTACCTTCTCGATGGCAGGAATGAAGTTGGTAGGGATATTCCCTCCCATAACAACATTCTCAAAGTTAACATCGCGACCGAGTTCCTCGCTGAATTCCATAGGCTCGATGTATCCAATGACACGGGCGAACTGCCCTGCACCACCAGTCTGTTTCTTGTGTGTGTAGCTGAAGTCTGCGCGCTGTGTTATAGTCTCGCGGAAGGCGACACGTGGTTTGCCAGTGGTGCAAGCAACGTTATATTCGCGTCGCATGCGTTCGACGTAGATCTCCAAATGAAGTTCACCCATGCCAGAAATGATCGTCTGCAATGGAAAGTGAATACAGGAGGGGTGAGTATTAGATGCGAGTATACCTCTTTGCTCTCCTTGTCAAGGTGAACCCTGAACGTTGGGTCCTCCTTCTGAAATCTGTTCAGGGCGCGAGAAAAGTTGGGAGTCTCCTTTCCCTGAGGTGTAATCGCGAGGGAAATCACGGGTTCGGGGACGAACATCGACGTCTTGAGAACAGTGAAGATGAGAGAGAAAGGGAAGAACCTTTAATGTGCTTACCATGGAGAAGCTGGTTGAGCCATCGGTGAAGGTGTCACCAGAGGAGCATTCAACACCGAAAATAGCGCAAATTTCACCAGGACCAATGGAGTCGATATCCTACGTCCATCAAAGACATGAGAGTTATGAATGTGTAAACTGTAGGGGTGCGCACCTCCATCTCATTACTATGCATACGAACGAGCCGAGGGACTTTAACCTTCTTGCCAGTGCGAGCGTTATAAATGGTACCGCCTTTCTTAAGGGTGCCTTGATAAACCCGCATGTAGGTCAGCTGACCGAACCGTCCCTCCTCGAGTTTGAAAGCCAGGCCGACTAAAGGCGCATCTGAGGCGGGGACAAGCGGCACAGGTGGGGCGGACAGAGGCTGTGTTGTATCATGGGCCGTCACGGTTGCCTCAGCCGGGTTCGCGAGGTAGGCGCATACACCATCGAGCATAGGCTGGACAGCAGTATTCTTTATTGCAGAGCCGAGGAAGACTGGAGAGAACTTGAGACCGACGGTAGCGCGACGAATGGCTGCGACAAGCTGTGCAGTTGTAGGAGTCTCATCCATGATCAGAAGTTCGCCAATTTCATCGTCCACATCTGCAAGTTGTTCAAGCAGTTCAGTGCGCTTAGCCTTGGCAAGCTCCAGGACGGACTCAGGAATATCATCAGATTCCACAACGTTGATGCTACCAAATGTGTGGTTAATAACGGATGAGACAGTAATTTGTTGTACATACCCCTTTTCTCCTTCATTGTAAATAGCCTTCCACCGCACAAGGTCAACCATACCCTTCAGCTCGTCTTCAGCACCTATGGGTACTTGAACTGCTGCAGCTGCAATCTTGAGTTTTGACCGGATCTGATTGATAACTCGCCAAGGGTTGGCACCAGGCCTGCGAAGGAAAGTTGGAGTTCAGACCCTAACTTCACAAAATACCGCTGTTACCTGTCCATCTTGTTGATAAAGGAAATCCGAGGAACATTATACCGTCTCATTTGCCGATCAACCGTTGTAGTTTGGCTCTATACCGATAGTAAAATTTGGTGACGAAAACATGAACTATATTTCCCCATACCTGTACACCAGAGACAGCGCAGAGGACTAGAATTGCGCCATCCAAAACACGGAGAGCGCGCTCAACTTCTATGGTGAAGTCAACGTGACCTACAAAGACACGTTAATTTCAGAAGACAGGCAATTAAGCAACTGATTCACCTGGGGTATCGATAATATTAATAGCATACTTTTGTTTGTCGTTTGTCGCAGGACAAGTTGCTTCCCAATCACAAAACGTAGCGGCACTCTGAATAGTTATACCCTTTTCGCGTTCTAATTCCATGCTATCCATCTTGGCACCAACAGCATCCCGACCCCGAACCTTTGCAGAATGAAGATGTGAGTGAAAGGAAATGCAAGTGGTGACTTGACGCACCTCGTGAATCTCCCGAATCCGACCGGTATAGAATAAGACGCGTTCAGTGAGAGTTGTCTTACCGGAGTCAATGTGCGCAGAGACACCGATATTCCTCTGAAAACTGAGCCTTTGCGTGTCTTTCTCCGTTAATTGATAAGTGGGGTAAATTGGGGGCTCATATTCCGCAGATGAGACTTTGGCGACTGCTGCTGCTGCTGAGGCGGCGCGTCTCCCTGAGCACGAGGCCGACAACCACTGCGGGGAGGATCTATGATCATAGAGTGCCCATTTCCATGAACTGGGCAACCTCCGCACAAAGGTTTGCATGACAAGCGGGTGAAAGACGTTCAAAATTTCGACAACCGCATAAATAATATTACTACAACCATCGGAGTTTTAAATGTAGGTCCCTTCCTTGCTAATAGCTTGTCTCCAAAGTCTTTATTCTGCTTGTCGCGTCTTCCATTCTACAAACTCTCCTCTGTTCGTTATGGAGTCAAGGAAGAGGCCTTTACCAGATGATGGAGAGGTCGCACAAGCTAAAAAGCGGCTCTTGACCACCACCACGACTGGGAGCCCGGAGGTCAACGGTTTGAGTGCGAATCATGATCCAGAAGAACCTGCAGACAACGACCAGTTAGAGGTGATTTTTGTCCTTTTGTAGTTGTACACAGTACAAGAAAACCTAACCCTTTATCAGCTATTTCGAAAGGAGGCTATCTTCAGGCGTATGAAGCACTACTCGAGAGAGAACGGCAGAAACCAGGCGCGCATAGCTCAACTGGAGCAGAGAAGAACCTCGTGCGAGGCAGGTTTAGTCGCAATTGCTGCCTGCTGGAAGCAGGTAAGTTATGTCTTACCGCCACGTGAGCAGTCGAGACCAATGTCGCGGTGGTATAGTTAGTAGACACCATTCAAACCCTGACCCCAACAGAGGAACTTCCGGCTGTCGAAGTCAATACAAAGGGTGGGTCAAGTACTCCCTCCACGCCTTGGCTCGCGTTCAACATTGTACTGCAGATCTTTTTGACTTGTCGCAGCACGTTTCTACTGACTCGAGCCTCAAAGCTGCACTAGAGAAGAACATGTTTGCGACTCAAAAAATAATCACAAATTTCATGAAGCTGCATCCAGACACCCTCAAAGACCTGGCCTATCAACGCTGTCAGACATCACAGACTGAGGTCAGTGTCGTCACGTTGCCCGTACCGTACTTATTGACTTAACCTCACCTAGTGCATCGCTCTTCGCTCTGAGATAGCACTTATGCAGCAAAGGCTCGAAGAGGTCCAGTCAGAGAAGGAGCAACTGCATGACGACCTCATTGCTGCCGAGATCAAGTTAGACCGCCTGCGAAGTGGCACTGTTGCAGCCATGCAAACAAAGTTTGGAGCAAAGGAAGAAGCAGATACAGACCAGTTATGCCCCCAGGAAGGAAGCAATGGGTCATCAACTCCGCCAGTCAGCGACCATAGGTTCTCTTTCTTTGGAGGCAACTCACATTTTCTCAGCCTGCTCCAGTAAATGGACATGATCAAGCATCCCTGCCAGATATCGAATCTCTTCGCGCTGACCTCAAAATTTCCACCGATCGGGCAATAAAGCTGGAGGTAGAAATTCAGAGCCAAGCGGTGACCATAGCGAAGCTCGAAATTGAAGTTCGTGAATCATTTATCTTACCGAAAGCAACCCTCATGCATACCTTTATAGCGCGCCTCTCCGACAGTTGAAATGATCTCTGAGACTATGCATTATAAGCTATTGTTTGAGCGTAGGATTCAGTTGGAGCACAAGGTTGCAGATAACGAAGCAAGGATATCACGATTGGACGCTATGCTGAGAGAGCTGCAATCAACTCGCACGCAATTTGAGGAGGAGGCTCGCGTAAGTTCCTCGAACGACACCATCTTGCTTACTCAGTTCATACTTCGTCAGGCTTCTGCGCAAATCATAAATCAAGAACTCAAATTGGTACTTGCCAAACGGGATGCAGATCTCACTCGCCTCCGCGACCAACGTGAGCAGCTGAACGCCGAATTAAATGAACTTAGAAGTCGTGAAAATATAAAATATCAGTCTTCGCGGGAGCTCAAGGCCCTCGCTGAATCTCGTTCGGTGCGCCAGTCACACACCGATTCATACTGAGTTGTTAATATGGTGCGAGTAGGAAAGGATGACGCAACTAGAGTCAGAGGTTAGGAGACACAAGGCCAAATTAGCTGCTCACGCCGGAGATGAAGATCTCATGAAGTATTTCTGGGAGGGGAAAGTAGACGAACTTGGATACGTGGATGATCTCCGAAGGAAACTGCTGTAAGCATCAGGTTATAGTGTTAAGATATTTATGTCTGACATTGCACAGCGACACCGAGGCTAAGCTCACTGCGATTCAGCAATCCATGTCTACGCTACAAGAAGAGCAACCTGATATTACACGTCATATTGTGTCTGAGGCATCTGCCCGAGAAGAGCTTGCAGCAGTTACGGCGGAATTATCACGGTATAGATCCCTCCTCGGAGAAGCCTCTTCATCAGACCTTGCTATGCAATTGCAAGGAAAGGAAGATGAACTTCAGAAATTGCGACTTGTTGCAGAACAACATCAACAGGCGGAGGACGCAATTTATGCAGAGGTGGAAAGGCTTTCGGGTGCATGGGAGACTTTGGATGAGCAGTTGAAGAGTAGGGTATTCAACTTGGCTGCTGCAGAAGAAAGGGTCGCTAAGAGCGCACACGAGGTACGCCATCTTATTTTATTTTATTCAGCATGTCGGCTATAAGCATTGTGTCCAGAAAGCCAAGGCGGATAATAAGTACTTTGCGGCAATGCGCGACAGGGAGTCCGTTGACCTTGAGCGGAAGAATGTCATTCGGAACCTTGAAAAGCAAGCCAAGGTTATCGAACGACTAGCTGATAGCGAGAAAAACCTGCAACAACAAATAGTGCGTTATTTTCTCCCGCCCTGCCTCTCCCTAGTCTCTTATCGTCGCCGCTATATCTCAGGGTCATCTCGAATCGACCAACCAGCGCCTGCATCGAATGGTGGACGAGTCAGAAACAAGAATTGACGCTCTTGACGCCGGGGCTACGATGTTCAAGAAACAGGCCGAGAGTACCGACGAGATGATGAAGAATGTGCGATTTAACAACTCCATTGTTTCGTCCATATCCCTGATTCCTACCTAGGTTCGAAAACTCGCCGACGAGAAATATGCCTACATCCACAACCTCAAGAGGACTCTATTCAGAAGGGACGAAGAGCTTGCTCGTTTTAAAACCGAGATAGACAAGCTTCGTACTCAAACGAAGAAACTGAAATCCGCTTCGGCCAGCGAAAAGGAAGCTGAACTAGCTGAAGAGGTGGCATCTGTCTGGGTACGCTGCATTCTCAATGGTCTTGGGAAGTGATCGTTGACGAGGCCCACAGAGACTCATTAAATGTTCTACGTGCAAGGAGAACATGCGTGGAGTTGCTCTCACCAAGTGCTCCCACAGTAAGTACATTATTGCACGTATCTCCCCATGAGCTATCTAATTTAATTTAATTTTCCTTTCCAGCGTTCTGCAAACAGTGTGTGGACGCAAGGCTCTCGACTCGTCAGCGACGGTGCCCACACTGTAATTCAGGCTTTGCACAGAGTGAGGTGGTGAATATCCTTTTCCAGTGATGCATTTCTACTTGAATATAGACCGGTAATTTTCGCTGCTGAACCTTTTTTATTGGCCCGAACTTTTCCGTCAGAAGCAGCGTTGTAATGTTTTTATGCTTTTTTATGGGGCCAGGTAATGTAACGACATCTATCTTTTGGCATCTATGTTATGTCAGTGAATTATAGTGTTGGGCGATGGTCGGTGAGGTGCACCGTCCGAGGTGTCCAGTTGTGAACTTCGCAGAAGGGCCGATGCTGCTCGCATATTATTGATGGGCTGCTACTATGTGAGACTGGTATCCGGTATGTCTGTAAGCTGCCCACTTTCGCCCGCCGTCATGCAGTCAAAAGGTTCTCTATTTTGATTGAACTACATCGGGGACACGGCGTAAGAAACAATGCGGTGGCTTTTAGGACCGTCGGAACAAAATCACTGGAGAAAATGATTTTATTTTCTGCTGTAGACCGTTAGTGACTTATAAGTCGGGCAAACGTGAAAATGCAGCGATAGTGCTACGACTGCTCCGGTGCCGCGAAATCTCAAATTATGCATCATAAACTTGTTTCTCCGGCCAGCACCATGGTTTTTTTTCGACCCAGTGTCCGACCTCCCAGACCTACCTGCCAGCAAGGTCGTCCTTATCACAGGAGGCAAGTATGTTACTCACATTCTGTGGTTTGGCTTTGTTATTCACAACCTCTGCAGTGCAGGTACTATCGGCTACGAAACTGTGAAGCATCTTGCACAACATGGCAACAAGGTGTACATGGCCGCACGCAGCCAGTAGCCAGAACAAGGCAGAGGCGACTATCGCGCAGCTCAATGAAGAGGGGCCGGGTCCCGGCAATGGTGAGGTTATCTGGCTGGAACTTGACTTGAACTTCCACCCTCGGAATCATGATGCCAAGAAAGCGGCAGAGGAATTTATGAAGAAGGAAAAGAGATTGGATATTTTGAGTCTGTATATGTTTTTATGCCATCATGACCTCGTTGCTGAATGTTTTACAGTTCACAACGCAGCGGTGTATGCTGCCTACTTCATGCTGATGTAGTTGATACTGAGATGACTTCACAGATTGCTTGAAAAATACACGATGGGACCAGGTGGTAGGTTATGGTGCTACTGCGTACAGCTCCTCACTTACACGAAACTCCACTTCAGGAGTTCAGGGGATAATGATGGTCAAGTGCATCTTCTGCAAAAACATCTGTCAAATGCACTTGACTTATATTCATCGCAGTGTAATAAGTCACATCGTCCTGACACGCAGCCTTCAACCACTGCTAGACCAAACGGCAGGAGAACCTAATTCGGATGTCCGCATAGTCGTTGTACATGCATTTACACAATACCATCCCGCAAGCTCACGCATCTATGCCTCGCAGGTCGCTTCTGAAGGCCACCGCTTCGTGTCAGGTAAACCTCGTTTCCGCAATCTTGATGATTTCAACGACGAATTCAAGAATGCGATTTCCCCTGTCTTCGCGCGATATTGTACATTGGTCTTTCCTTCCTCAGTAGATTTCCCCAATCTCACAGAACAGGCATGACAAAACTCGCAAATATTCTCTATGCTTCTGAGCTTCAACGGAGTATCTCATCTGCGAGGACAATGATGAAGTCCGGTACGAAGCCTCGGTCAATCTTGGTGGAGACCACTGGAACTTCCATCGAGTCCGTAGATAACATGGACCTGTGGCATCTTCAGGAGCGCTTCCCCTGAATCTGGGCTGGGGTTTATCCACGAAACAATCTGCCGCAAAGGCTTTATTGGTCAACTTATTAAGTGGGCCATACCACGAGGACTCGTAAGGAGGACGAAGGTCCAGCTCTTGTAAACACGGTGCTTTTAAACAACTCAGTGGCAGGCTCCAAGTCAAGAACTTGTCATAAATATTGGTGATACC
>PVYP01007040.1:4103-17783 GCA_002995295.1 Rhizopogon vulgaris
TCGTGTACATCTCCCATGAGCGCTGGCCCTTCTCACCACTACCCATTCCCCCGCAACCTAAACCCGATACCATTCGTATATCTGTCTTAGATTCTTCATTCAATCCACCGACATTTGCCCATCTTGCTCTGGCAAACTCTCTACCCGCACGGTACACCATAGATTCTGGCCTTCCGGGCTCAACTCTAGCATCAGCCCCTGAGCTCGATTATGATGCAAGGCTGCTGCTGCTATCCGTGCGAAACGCCGATAAAGCGCTGAAACTCGGAGATGCAACGTACGAACAACGTCTGGAGATGATGTACCTCTTATCAAAGGATTTATCGGCACCCCCCTCGCAGCTCCCCGAGCGCAGATCAGAGTCTGGTTACGCCAACGTCGCAATAGCGATCATCGATGAGCCCACTTTTGTGGGGAAAGCCGCAGTCCTTCGGCATTTCCTGCATGCGCGAATGGCGAGCTTGTATGCGCTGGATAGAAGGGCAGTCACACCCGCTTCTGGCGAAATTTCAATACCCAGCGCATGCCTAGTATTCCTGATAGGCTTTGATACTCTCGTGCGCCTCCTGTCTCCGAGATACTACGCATCCGAAGCTGCTATGATGGATGCTCTTCGTTTGTTTTTTTCATCCGATGGAGATGATTGCTATGTGGTATGTGCACGGCGAACTCCAGCAGGAGTAGAACATACGATGCAGGAGGAATTAGAAGCGAAGACTCTATCTGCCGCGAAGGAGTTTGTGGAGAAGGAGCGAGTCGCATTGATCGACATAGGTGCCGATGAGATCAGTTCAAGTGAAGTGAGAACGGAGGTCGCATTGAAGGACGAGACATGGAAGCGACTCGTTTCTACATCGATCGCCGACTATATCATTCAGAACAGGTTGTATGCCTCCGAGACTACCTAACATTTTCAATCATGATGATGATGCAGAAGGAAAAGTTCTATTGAGGATATATTACATGTCTCTACTCTATGTTACGAGTCCAACGATGCTCCAAGGATATTCAAGTAAAGTATCAAATCAAGAATGCTGGTCATGAGGATTTTTCTATGAAGCTTGAGCGAAAGCGATAGCAACGGTCTGATTGAGGCGCCTGTTAGATCATGATTTCGTGCTTAGGATTTCGATACATACCTCAGAATGACTCAAGGACACCAATACATTAGTTATTCCTTTGCTCTGTGCAGCGGCCTTTGCATCGCCGTGAAGAGTTACAGTCGGAACGCCAGACTCGTTAGGCAGGATCTCGATGTCCTTCATCGCAGCAGCAGCACCCTTTGATGATACGCCTAGCGACTTGAACACTGCTTCCTTTCCGACCCATCGAGCCGCAAAAGATGACGGAGGCGAGGGTTGGGTGCGGCAGTAGGCAATCTCAGCCTCAGTGAAGTTGCGTTTGACGAAAGAAGGGTTTGAGGACGGCACGGAGGATATCAACTCTTGATCAACACCAACTCCTGCTACAGGTCCCTTGACTGCAAGGGCATCTGTCACAACCTGGACGTTGGCAGTATCAAACGGAATGTTCTTGTCAAGGGAAGCAGAATAAGAGTAGCTGCGAGTCTTCGGGTCGAAGGAAGCGCGAGCCATGGGGTTCATGAGCACCGCTTGCTCTAATTCAGGACTGTATGGTGGGCCTTCCTTGATCCTGACAAGGGAGTTGGACGTCATCATTTCCGTCATGACCTTGTATGCCTCTTGCGCACGGGCCTGGTTGCGTATCTGGTAAGACCCATACTCGGAAGGTTCAAGAGCACCGAAGAGATAACGAGGATGAACAACCACAGCAGTACCGCCAACTTGACCGAAACCGAAGGATGACTAGTGGCCATTGAATCAGCCCGTGACGACCACCAATCAAGTTGAACTCACCATAACACCAGCGCGAATCCCATCGGTATGAATAGACCTCGATGGGAACATGAGGAAGTGATGAGCTTCGAACCGGGCATCAATGTTGCTAAAGAATAGCCATAAGCAGGCGAAGCCAATATGAAGATGGGGGACTTACTCGCTGTTGCGATTACCTGGGACAATGCCAGTGATGACAGTCTGCAACAATCCAGCCATCTGCCATGCTGCAGAACCACCCTTTGAGTGTCCAAGCAAGCTCTTTTGAGCGATGACAGGAACAGCATTGCCGTGGGTGCGTGACATGGTCTCGAAAATGTTCTGCCAGATCTGCGTCTCGTTCTTCTCATTTGCACCAGTACTTGTTCCGTGGATCGAGAGGACACCGATATCATCTGCAGTCAGGCCCCACACAGCCAGTGCGCGGCGCATAGGGGCCACACGAGCATCAGCACCTTCCAGCATCCCGTACGTAGCTAAAGCCTCCTTCTCTTGGCGATGAGCTTCCTTCTCGATATCGGCGACACGAGATGAGAAGTATTCCTTGTCGAAGTCCTCACTTGCAATGTCCACCTCCTCCCGCAACTGAGCGAGTTCGTGGTCGAGCCACTCGGAGATCTGTTTGCGTCTGAAGGTAATCTGGCGGGAACGATAATCAAGACCGAGACTAGGAGGAGGGTACTTTGACGGGAGTTCTCTTGCGACAGAAAGGGCACCACGACCAGGGGCTGGAATAGACCGTCCGGCCTTATCTCTGCGCCACATTGAGCAAGGGCACATCGTTCAGGTTTGAGTAAACTTACGTTGAAGTCGACGTGAATGCCAGGATACCACGGATAGGAGCACCAATTTCAAGGGCCGTCTTTGCAGTCATGATGATGTGTATGCCGGTTCCTTGCGACTCCATGAACTAAAACGCAAAGCCTATTGAGTTCAAGATATCAAGAGTTATAGAGGACTTACGCCTGCGCGAGTGGTGGTAGCAGGACGGGACATCTCAGTGGGCTCACGTCCCATGGCGAACTCAGTCTCGGCATTACTTGTGGCCTTCATGTTAGCGAACTCATACGAGCCTTCTTCACTGATGTCGTCGAAGCCACCAGCAATCATGACTTTCGCCTTCCCAGATAAAAGGGTATCAGAGGCGATCTCGAGAGATTGGAGTGCAGTTGCACTGAAATTTGAACGAGCATGAGAAACCACAAATCATGAGTCATTATGAACACTCACCAAGCGCCAACAGGAATTTTCACTGGGCCACTCGAGGACATGAGGAGAAGGTTGATCCAACCAGCAGTAGTGTTGATGAAACTATATAGGTTGATCAGTCCACCGGACTTGCATTGACTGGCAGGCATAACTGACGTTTCCTGCAAGATATCGTTTTGAACGTCTTTCTCTTCTCGGCGATCTTTGAACATCTTTGCGAGACTTTCCGTACCACCCATGCCGCTGCCGACGCAAGTACCAACTTCGGAAGGGTGGAAGTACTTGTATAGCTCGTAGGGATCCGTGATTCCTGACATGTTCAATGCCTCAGCAGTGCAAACAAGGGCCCAGAGAGTGGCGCGATCAGTTTGAGCGATGATATCGGGTGGAATACCGTAGCGGCCAGCGTCCCATCCGGTGGGGATTTGACCAGCGACCGTGCGACTGAATGTGAACGCCTTGGGGACAAGTACCCGGGCACCCTTCTTGAATTTGACGAACCACTGGTCACCTTCTCCGGTCCAGATGTCGCATTTGTCGCCATGCTCGTACTTGAACTTCTCGGCCTCCGACTGTGCCACCTCGATGGGTTCCAAGTCGTGAATAAGCTCGATCTCTTGGTTGAAAATCTTCTTCTTCGGATCATAGCCGCGGAACAGCTCGGGTTCTGCGAGAGGATCGGGAACTGACTGATTGGTTTAAAATGTTACTTACCAATCAATCGCACACCAGCGTGACTCAAAATCTCCTTCTCGTACCGACCTTTGACGTCTTTGTCGTCCACGGGCTCGCTAGTCTTAGAGTCAACCCAACCTACGTACAGCGAACCATCCTGAAGACGTCCATCGAAGTGTTTGATATATCCCATGAGCCAGGCCATCTCGATACAGCCCTCAATCGTGAACTGTCCGCGTGCCTCCATCTCCCACCGGGTGCGTGAACTACCCCAAGGGCCGACCTCGGCGAATCCGGTGATGACGACAACCTTCTCTAAATCGATGATGCCGCGCAATTTCTTGAGATCCTCGAGGGATGAAGTCGGCTCCAGGACGGGGAATTCAAACTTGAAGTTGGCTCGTGGGACCACGTTGACGGTTTGCAGAACCCGCTCGCCCTCTGCACCATTGATGACCTTGAAGTCGAGTGCATTGTCGCGCGCAATAGCACGACGGAGTTCGCTCTTCTTGTTCAAGTCCATGCGGATGCGGCTAGTAATATCAGCCAGGTCAGGGAGACGATCCATACCACCATTGAGGTCAGCCCAGATAGGCTCAACCTGAGTGATGCTGAAGAGCAACGGGTGCATCAAGCCTAGAATATTGAAAGCCATCTCCTTCGCCGAGAAGGTGCGAACACCATGGCTCTCGACCTCATGCGCGACCATATTCGTTGCATCCATGAGACCTGTACCACGCGTCCATCTATAAGGCGTAAGTAAATGATCGACTGAGGACAATTTAGGGATCCCTTACCCGATAACAGCACCAGCCAAACATAAATATTCGCCCCAGCTCTCAGAGCTCCAGCGGTTGAACAAGGTCTCCAGTGAGATCTTGGATTCCGAATAGAGACCATCGTTGCCGAAAAGACCATGATTAGGGGAGAGGGGAAGAATGACTTGCGTCAGCCGGGTGACGAAGTGACGCGAGGCCTTCTTGTTCTTGACGGCACCAAGGATGCGCAACAAGTTCACCAACATGATGCGGTGGGCAAGCTCAGACTTGTCATCTAGGCCGTCGATCTCGCGGCCATTCTCGGGCACTGCAGCGAACGGAAGAATGTAGTCGAGATCAAGACCAAGAGTAGCGTAGATGTAGTCAACGAGTGTTTCAACGTCTTGCCTAGAACCTTGGTTGAAGGGGACAACGGTAAGGGCTGATCCTCGAGCACCGAAGCTCTGGTAGATGGACTGGTAGTACTCGACGGTCGCTCGGTTGTAGCGGGAGGTGGTGATAACGACATGTGCACCGCCCGACAGAAGGCCCTTCAGGATCTCCACACCAATGGAGCCTTTGCCGACACCAGTGAGAAGAGCGTTCTTGTCCTTAAAGGTAGTACCCGATGTTGCAATCTCATGAAGAATGTCGAGGTAGACACCAGTCAAGTTGCTAGAGTACTCCCAGTTGCTGCCAACCTTGCGTTTGAGGTGGAGAAGGGGGACTTTGTCAGCGGACACGGGAGTGACGGCGGAGATTTGTGGACGGAGGAATTGGGAAGATGAACGACGACTGCGAGTGCGGGTACGGATCTGCTCAGGACCCTTTCTTAGGGAACGGACGACGCCCTCGTACAAAGCCTTGATGCGGTTCTTCTGGTCCTGACTGATGCCGGGTTGGGACTTGACTACAGTCCACAGCTTCAAAACGTCGTCTTGCACCTTCTGGATGTTGACGGTGGAGATAGTATCACCACTGGCCATCTCCTCCACGTATGCTTCCAGCTTGCGGACATTCTCCCGAACAACTTCAGAGTAGACGATATCACCTTTCTCCGTCACTTCAGTATGAGGAGCGGTGGGGAATGTCACTGTTTTGAATGTACGTAAGGGTGATGAACGCAAATCACATAGCTTACTTACCATCCTTGTACACCGGCGGGTGGTCAATGACTTCCTTCGTGTTGTCAATGAGCTGTTGGCCGAATTGCTTTGCAAGTGCGTAGGTTTCACCCTTGCTAGAGTCACAACGGTCGATATTGTACTGCATGTAAGTGAGAAGTTCGGGGTCAGCGCGGTTGAGAAGAGCAATGCAACGCGCAGTGAGCTCGCGGTCAACGGTGGTGAGGCGGCCATGAATGATGTCGTAGTACATGAGAAGAGCATCTTGTCGTACCCAATTCCACGAGGAGTCGAAGTGGCGAGCCTTGAGCGGGTCAAATGCAGGCTGAATGCCGTCGATGTATGCATCGCCATGCTCCCTCGCAATGGCGTCCAAGCGAGCTTGGAGTTGAGCAGAGTTGGCTTTCTCCTTGTCAAACGCAACCTCTCCGGCACGAGAGTCCTTGTTCAGATAACGCATGTACAGCTCAATGTGCTGAGCTGCAAATTGCTCCTGCTCAGCACGGAACTTCAAGAGCTCCTCGCTGCTAACGGTCGCACCACCTCCAGAGCCACCACCGGCGCCTCCAGCACCACCGCTGGAGAGCGAAACACCAGCACGCTGAGCATAGATAGCAACAACGGTGTCAAGCCACGCCTTGCCCTCAGCCTCTGAAGCGAGACGTTTGGCAGGCTCCATGGTGGTCCCGAGCAGAAGAACAGCGTCGGCGCGTGACGATCCCAATCCCCAAGTCTTCGCGAGGTGCGCCTTGATGGCAGAAGAGTTGAAGCCACCAGGCATCTTGCCTCCGATCATGCGGGACACCAATCCAGACGTGTATTTGCCCAAGGCACCAGAATGACCGACGCTGAGAGAGGAACCGAGCTCTTCCAAAGGAAGTTCTTCGCCCTTCTCGGGTGCAGACGTAAATTCTAACTGCAAGTCGCCGAGGATCTCGTTCTGAAGAGTGGACTTGCCGCCGACAAGGTCTTTGATGGACTTGCTTGCCGGAACCTCTTCAACTTTCTTCTTGAGCTTCTGTGCGATGATGGACAGGAGAATGTCGCTGGCCTTGATGGGGACATCCTCGATGGAAACGACAGGACCTGCCGAAGGAGCACTTGCGACAGGCACGGGCGTAGCGACAGCGGCTGCGGGGGCGGATGTGGGTTCCGATGAAGCTTCAGCCTCTGGGGCTGCGACAAGCTCGTCTTCGAACTGGTAGTAAATTTCACGGACATTCTTGGCGTGGCAAAGAATGATTCTCTTGCGGCTCACGGCGTCATCTTGAGCCTCGTACTTGGCCTTGAGAGTGCGAGTGGCCATGCCAGTGAGCGTAGGCGACGGGCCAAGTTCGATGAAGCGTTCGAAATGGTACTGAGTGAACAACAGGTCCTGAGTTTCAATCCATCGGACAGGAGATGCGAATTGGTAAGAGAGAAGCTCGACAAGGATAGTGTACGCGAGCTTCTGGCGATGCTCAGTAGATGACCATTGGTCTTGATCCCACTTCTTCAGAACCTTGTCGAGACGAGGCGAAGACGTCTGGTCATAGATGAGCTGCACGTACTCTCGCGTGATGTCAAATGGCTTGGCGACCAAGTTAGGGATGTATTTTCCGATAAGCATGTCAGGATTCAGCAGCGATGGGTTAATCTTCTTCGAGAGGTCTGAGGGGAATTGTTAATAACGGAATAGCAGTAACATACAATAGCGACTTACATGCACGGAAAGGCATGACACCGGCCCAGAGGTAACGGGAGTGGAAAGGCACATCTATACCGGGAAGAGGAATGGTTGCGAAGCCACGCTCAAGCTTAATGTAGCCCTCGGCTCGTTGCTGCTCCTTGGCGCGGTCGAAGCATTCCAACACGATGTCCCCGAGCATCTCCTTAACCTTCTCGACGGTGAATTGCTCAGTCAGCTGTAAAGACCGTTAGTCGAGCTGCGAATATTCTTACAACCAAATCACGGACCTTCTGAATATCGATTTTCTGGACCTTTAGATAGTTCAAGACATTGGTCATCGTCTGAAGAGCGACGAGTTCTCCAGCACAAACATATTGTTGACCCTAAGCAATATATGAGCTCCAAAGAAGCCTCAAGTAAGAAAACGCTCACCTCAACGTTGTAATTGACGATTTCGAGTAACGTACCCGTACGAGTAGCGATAGTGTCAACAACTTCACGAAGCGCAGCATCGGTGAAAGTCTTAGAGATACGACTGGGGTTGACGGCACACATAGCATAGTTCGAGCGGTTTTGAGCGTCACGCTCCACGGCGCGCTGCATCGTGATTCCACGGTAGAAAACGACATCGACCAGAGCAGAGATATGGAGAACATCAGCAATGGAAGCCAGAGCGGAGTATTCACCAAGTGAATGCCCAGCAAACGCGCAGTCCTTCTGAACAAAACCCTTGGCGCGCATGTCTTCGAACGCAGCTTTCTCAGTGACGACGAGAGCAATCTGTGCGAATTGAGTGGCGAAAAGAAGACCATTGGGGTGGCTGAAGGTGTACTTCGGGGTGCGAATGTCGATGTCGGAGAAGAGGGGAAGTGTCTTAACATTGCCGTCCTTGTCCATCGTGTCGTAGGTCATGTCCATGTACCGCTGACGAATGGCCTGACCCTTAATACCACCAAAGTGGATGGTCTTCTCCTTCGGGTTGTCCTTGACGATCTCGACGATGGAGAAGCCATACACAGCTAGCAAGTGTGCGTCGGCTCCTTCCCAGACTGCACGAGCAGCAGATGAGCTGTTGTACAGATCCATTCCCATACCAGGCTCCTGCGAGCCCTGGCCAGTAAAAACGTAGACAGTAGAAGGCTGCGCAACCTCGGCAGTTCCCTCGAGGACCTTCTCATCGCGGTCATTCAGCGTTTCGACTTGGACGACCATGTTTCCATCGCGCATGCCAATGTGGCGAATGTTGACCGTGAGCTCATCACCAGGCAAGATCATGCCGACGAAGGAGACATCATATCTGGAAAAAAAAAGTGAGTTCACTGATGTGTCCAGTGAGGCTAAACTTACGCGACAACACGGTCAGGGTTGCCTTCAGCGACGATGTTTTCAACATAGCGCCGCGTAGCAGCGCTAGACCACATGCCATGGGTGATGGTACCAGGGAGCGATGCGTAATTTGCGAAGTAAGGATTGATATGGATGGGATTAAAGTCGGCCGAGACCTTCGAGTAGGGCTCATTCGTGAGTGGAGAAGTAAACGTGGTAGAAGTGTTGCTAGACATCGTGTATCCCTCATTGCTGAGCGGGGTGAGACGACCTTCCGGGGTACCATGGCGTTCCAGGTGTGCAAGAACGGGATTACCGTGGCATCCTTCCTGTTCAAACTCCACTGACCCTAGTTTCTTCAAGCGTTTGAGCTGGTCGCGCATGAATACGTCACCAGTAACTGTGACATCGCGGTAGGTGGCTTTGTCCTTGAACGTAACCTGTGATCGCACTCGGAAAACAAGAGTCATGCCAGCCTTGAGAGGCGTCGACTCGTCTTCCCAGTCCAACCACTGCTTAGACTGCAGGACACCAACATCAGCATCATTGGCAATCTCCACAACGTAGTCTGGCTCCTCAATATTCTCAAAGGTATTCTCGAAGTCGGTGAAGCGGCCGCGATAGATGAACGACGATACGACCTCAATGACGGGCTTTCCGTCGCGGAAGACGTGTCCCTTGACTTTGACAACCTTGCCAGCATCTGTGTTTTTGACAGAAGTAATGTGTGCGTCGGCGATGCAGACGTCACCAGCAACTAAGGGCTTCGCGCCCGGGATGAGGCGGAAGCCATTCGAGAGGTGCACCAACTTTAGCAAATCCCCATCAATAGACGCAGGGAATATCGCCTTCATAATCGCCTAGAGCATCATGCAGTCAGTCCAAGATAAAAAGCACACTCCTCTCAAAAGCACGTACCTGCCATCCAGTCACAATTGCAAAGTCCATCGGAGCCTTCACAACCTCCGTGCGCGCGGTCTTGAACGCCTCGCTCTGGTTACCAACAACACCGCAGAACATCTCCACATCCTGAGCAGAAATCGTGACTTCTGGGCCTATGAACGTCTCGTGGATATCAATCTCAGGCATTTCCTCGTCATCCCCGAACCACAACTTCCAGTAGAAGTCTTTGATGCGACGGTTGCGGCCAACTGCGACCTCTTGGATCGGCATGGCGCCCGCGGACGGCACGTACTTGAACTGCAACGCAAGGGGCACGGATACATCTCGCCTGTCCTCGTAGAATTTGACGTCAATAATCTTGGAGGATGCGGTGTACTTGATCTCTACGGCCTTGAAATCAGGCTTGTGGATGCCATGCGAGCGAGCAGCACCATAGACGGTCAGAGAAGTTGGCAAGCCATTGTCCATGCCAATGACCACCTTCTGTCCACGCCTTGGTGCAAGCGCACGTCGAAGCGGGTTGTCAATGTAGGCAGAGCCCTGAACGATCGTCTGAGACGTCAACAGCGCTTTTATCCAGCTCAACTCCAAGCCCGACAGTGTCTGCAACCACTCAGTCGTGTCAGGAATAACATCACCAACGGTATACGTAACACTCTTCGCGGTCTCCTCATATGCAACGCCTTCGGGAGTGTCGACCTCCTCTGGGGCAGGAGCAAGGTAGTCAATAGTCGGCACATTAGAAACATCGCCGTCATATGAGCGCTCAAGGAGCTTCTGGACGAGGTTGGAAGTGATGTTGCCCAGAAGGTCTTTGATCGGCTCATCTTTGACGGTGGCGTACTTCACAGCAACGGGGCCTTGAAGGATGCATACGCGCTGTGGGTCCTGGTCAAATACCGCCTCGATGTCTTCTGCAGCCCAAAGCGAGTCCTGCAATTAGTCAAGTAAGTGAAAGATCCCAAGAATACCAGAGTGACGGACCTTCTTGAACCACACCTCGAAGTTGTTGTCCAAAATAGGAATGAAAGGCGCTGGCTTCTGGCCCATACGCTGCGAGATCGTCAAGAAATATGCACGGTCTTCCGCGGCGAGCAATTGAGTCGTCGCAGTGGTATACTTCTCAAAGAACGACTCTACGAACTTGCTGGGGTCGTCCAGTTCCGTGAAGCTCTGCAGCACACTCGCCTTCAACCCTCCATTCACACCAGCGAACCTTTCCTCCACGCGCCTCAGCCAATCGCCCGTCAAGTTCCTCAAGCTCAAATCGACCCATCGTCGCTGATGCGAGACGTACATCAGGCGGACCATGCGCAGGGTGACCTCCTCGTATGTCATATCGCCAAGATCGAACGCAACGCTACCATCTTTCTTCCAGCCAAACCAAGGCTTCGCAAAGTCCGCGTTCAGCTTCTTGATGATTTCCGCCTTCCGCTCAGCGAGCCAAGCCCCACGCTTCTCCTTAGGCAGCTTGAACACGCCGTCATCGAACTCCTTCCACAGCTTCACAGCGCGCGTTGCGACCTTGTGGATCGGCTCGCCCAGCTCTGAGCGGACTGTCAAGATGCCACCAGTAGGCTTCACGTACGTCTGCTCCCACTGCTTGTTGTCCACACCGGGTGCAGCTACGATGAGGTCCTTGACGCTGGAGCTCGTGTGCGCCTCCTTCGCAACCATCACACGCGATGCAAACAGGAAACCATCGAATGGCATCAGCTGCTGACCATAGAGGTCCTTTGACCAATCACCAGTGAGGTATGGCCACACATCATCTGCACCTCCGAACCCGGAACCGCCAACAAGAATCAAGTTCTCCTGCGAGCGCATGTCGCTGTAGGTCTTCAACACAGGCATGTGGAAGTCCTCGTACGAGTGGTGCCCACCGGCACGCCCACCCGTCCATTGCAGAATGATGGGGAAATCGGGGTTGGCCTTTGCGATGTTCACTACCTGCCTGATACCATCCACTGAACCAGGCTTGAATGCCACATGCCGGATACCAGCCTTCCTCAAGCCATCAATGATCTCTGCTGCTTTCTCAGTGCTGGGAATGCCAGCAGCAACACAGAACCCTTCGACAGGCAAGCCTTCGCGGCGCATTTCCTGCCACAAGGGGAACTGGAAGTTGAATTGTCGCGGGTTGATGTAGAGGGCGTTGAGCGTGATGCCGACGCCTGCGGGAATTTGCGCTTGAATCTCGGCGGCTTTGGCACGCAGCGCTGCAGGGTTGTAGTGACCCCCGCCTGCAAGCTCGATGTGGTAGCCTGCAGAAAGAACTGCAGCAACGAAGCCAGCCTTGACGGTTGTAGGGGTCATGCCAGCGACCATGATCGGGGGCTTCCCAAGCAAACGCGAGAAAGGCGTGTCCAGGTGCACAGTGCCATCGCTGTTCATATCGGGTCAGATTTTAAAAGGGAGTTCGTCGGTCATGCTGACGCACCTTGTCTTTACAAGTTTCGGCGCGTACTTCTTGCTCCACCATTCCTCGTACTTGACGTCTTCAATATCAAAGAGTTCCGCCTCACCGCGACCCTTGTCGCCCAGAGTAATGACGCGAACGCCACGACCTTCAAGATTACGAGCTGTGAGAGGTCCAATGCCATTCAGGCCACCAGGACCAAAGTCAATGACGTGCGTTGCGGTCTCGGGGAGATCCGTTGCGATCGTCCAGTGGATCGGGGAAGTAAAGATCTGGTCGCACAAGGAACGCGTCACAGATGTCGTCGAGGTACGCATGTCAGAACCTACAACCACTAAATCAGCCAAACACGCGTCTCAAAGCGACTTATATACGCACCATTTTCAGTGTTAAACACGGGAATACCTAATTCTTCCGTCGTCCAAAGTTCCTCGCCTTTAAGATCTTCTTCACACAACTTCTCCGCGGCGCCCTTCAAATATGCGCTGTGGTAGGGGGCATTCACCACCAAAAATCGCACGCCGAACGCAGGTTTGCGCTGGGAGAACGGAACCTTGCTCTGGTCAAGCCCAGGAGATGCACGCACCTTCCTCAGGTTCGTGACAAGCCCACACAAGGAGCGTGGAGGGCCAGTGACGACAAAACTTCTAGGGCCATTGAAGAGCGAGACGGCGATCTGCGCGTTGGCCGGTAAATGCTTGTTCGTAGCTTCCACGTGGGGCTCCAGTAAAGCCAAGGGAAGGTTTGTGATGGAAAGCATTGGAGTAGGCTCACCCTCGCCTCCTTCGAGGCAGTCCTGAACGATGCTTGGCTCGATGGCAAGCACGGGGAAAGCTTCCTGCCCGCGCATACCACAGAAGAAAAGCCAACGGAGGGCTTTCTTGGCATTAACATCGAAAGATTCAAAAGACGTGGAGGCAGAAATAGCAATGGCAGAGACAACGCCTTGGGAATGCCCTGTTGCTCCAGCTATGTGATCGCGGAGCTCTCCGGGGGTGAAGCCAGAAACACGACAGATGACGAGGTACTGAACAAGCTGGGTGAGACCAATCAGAGGAAGGGAGACTGGAATGGAGGCAAGGTATGCAACAGGTGGACGAGGAGATGTGCCTGCAAGCCATGACGCGACATTCATGCCGTAATTGTAGAAGCTGCAAGCCTCGCGCGAAGTAACTAGGGGGAGGAGAATTTCATTTGTGATGGACGTAATTATGGGGGAAACATATGGCTTGTAAGTGTCATGAAGCGTTTGGAGCTCATCAAAGTAGACCTCATTGGTCCCCTGACCGCCGAAAAGGGCGTATACGGATGCTTCACCGTCCTCAGCAGTTGTGAAGAGGGCGGAAGAAGGAGTACTGGGAACATTTGAAATATTATGGTTCTCTAGGGTTGCACGTGCTGTGAAGTACGCTGCAAGAACTCTAGTGCGAACCTCGGCATCAAAGGTGTTTACGAAGGAGAAGAGGTCGATGTCGGTAAGATATGAGGAGACAAAATGAGTAAACACGCTAGCGAGAAGAGAAACGCGTGGCTTTGTGGGGCCGGGTGCATCCGAAGTCCTCTGTGCGATGAAAGTAAGGAAGCGTGCAAAAAGATCTACTTGGGCCTGTGATAGGCTCTCAGATTGAGCGACATCGTCTGCCGCGTTGAGCTGGATAAAGTCATCTCTAAGGATTTCGGCAACGATCCACTCGTCTACGTGGGTAGATACAGGGATTGAGACCTGGACAACGCATAAAAT